>JAYMFT010074997.1:0-14465 GCA_038088735.1 Panulirus argus
TATATATATATATATATATATATATATATATATATATATATATATATATATATATACCCTATCCTGAGCCAGGTACCAATTTTATCGACCAACCACTTTGGGTGGATGAACAGCTGGGTTGACTGTGGATCGACTGCCGTAACCAGGATTCGAACCTACTTATGCGCTCGACGCCTTCTTCAAGTGATCGTGATAATACTGCGAATATGGTCCCTCGAGTGAAACAGTGGTTCACTTCTCGTCATCACTTCCCAGGTCCTGCAGAAGTGACTGTTGGACGGAGAACGAGTCAGACAGGGATTTTTGGTTAATCTGCGCAGCGCTTTCTCTCTGTCCGTAATTTCTAGTCAGATGTCTCTATCTGTAATTTCTAGAGTCAACTTATTTTTTGACCTTTCCAGTTCCCAAATTCCTGTTCTTGTAAACTCAAAAAGAATGTTTTTTTTTTTACTTAAATAGAACACAACTCGCCTGGGGCTTGCGCAGGCGCAGCGAATGAGTGTTGCCTGCCTAGTAGTGGTAATTTTAAATCGAGTTTTATAATCTTACAAATCCTTTACATTAACGATTTATTGAGATTATTTTTTATTTTGAGTTTCTTTCTCGATGCAGTTTAAGTAAAACAGTTGTCGACTAGACAGACATGTCGTCAGTTTGGTATCCGATAACTTGGCAGAATGTGCATTCTTTTTGTATATATGTTGAGCTCGGCCGAATAATACTTTCTTTTTGGAAATGTTGGCGGTCATGTGCGTCCACGAATGTTTAAGAGATTTTTTGCTGATCGCAATCTTGATTTTACATTTTCAAGAACAGTTTTTCTCTTACAAATTTCCCCCTTGTTAGAATTGTTCCTGTGTGGTCCAAGCACTGGCGAGATGTGACGAAGGAAATGCATTTGAAGCGAATAGTGTAATTATATGGTTAGCCACGATGAAGAAGCCGTCTTTTACTTGCAGGGATGGAGATGTCGATGATAAAGATTTTTTTCATATTCATCAATTTCCTCTGCATCTCTCGCCATAATGAATTCTAAAATTAAAGGTTTTGAAGCACAACGGCATACAACCCTGTTGGTGTGATGGCCAAGCCTTTGACCTGACCTTCGAGAGTCAGAAATCAAAAGACTGACCATCATACACAAGGGTTGTTGTTGTTGTATCTTCCGTGCTCAAATGGTTAAACTAAATCGTTGGACTTTTACAGCCGTATTTGCAACGACCAAAACTCCTTTCGACTTGTTTGTTATCGCAAATCTGGCAATCATCAAGAGTGGACGGAAGAGGGAATGATCGGTTAGCAGAAATTTGTAGTAAACACCTCCAGTTGCTCCGGGTCTGGCCTGTACATAGATTTAACTTGATAGTGCCTTATGCACTTAGTCGAGAACTCTACTAGCGACATGAACATTTTAAATTTAGTTGTAGCAACATACGAGGATCTTGTGTATAAAGTTGTTGATGGAGAAAAGTTTGGTACCACTGATTACCGACTTAACAATTCTTGAAAAATACTTTTACAGATCTTGCAGTGCCGGTCAGCACGACAGAGGAAAAACACAACAGCATATTTTAGACCTGCAGGATTTAATGATGTGTACATTGCTTAACAGGAATTGTGTACAGTTTTGGTCGGTGGAGAGAGTACAGCAGCGATGGGCAACTCGAATGATTCCCGAACTGAGAAACAAATCCCATCAGAGACGATGAGACGACTTAGAGTTATCTAGATAAAAAAAAAAGAGAGCTTAAGAGGTGATTTAATACAGATAATTCTAAAATCATGAAAGGCTTTGATAATTGCAATCTAAGTCGCTATATAATTAGATTAGATTTGTCTTAATTCACCCGTAGAGATGGATGCCAACTCGTGCGCAAAAGTTTTACCTTGAGGTAAGCATTCTTTGTACAACAGGATCGTTAACACGGGGGATGATTTACCAGTTATGGTAGTAGAAAGCAATACCAACGATACTTTAAGAACATCTTAGTCTTAAAATTTATTTTGATTCAAGTCCATGACTGAAGAGTTACAGATAAAGTTTACAGATTTTTTTTCCCCTTATCTATTTACTCTCCTACTATTACCACACTAATCTCTGTTTCTGATCTCTTCCACTAACAGAAACAGCCTCGAAAAGATTCAAATGGTCTGTAGCTGTTTGCATTCCTTTGTAAACCATCGTGCAATGTTCACTCGATAACTAACGTATACACATCTAGTGATTACTTATACTGGAATTTTGCCACAAATCTCCGTCTGTCTGGTATCCTTGAAATACAATAAATCTTGTTTGAGCAAAAACATCGGATTCTCTATAAAAGTCTTACCTCGTCGTATTGACACTGCACACACGTTCCTTCGAGGGCAATACATCTTACGACGGTATAATGCACGGTCTTAGACTTATCTTGAACGCCAGATATTTTTTCCGATCGGTGGTTTTACGTTGGCGTTGACAGCTTTAATCATTAATCCGGACAGTCGATAAGCACGAAGGCCAAATGAAGCGAGGAGGAGCGACCACCGGGAGCTTACACTCTTGATTTTTTTTTTTTTTAAGCAGCCGGACTGACAACTTGGCCCGTTGCAGATGGCTAACATCAATTTAGACATGATGCAAAGTGAAATCTCTCTCTCTCTCTCCAATTTTACTGCTCCGCATGTATAGCATTTGTCTTTTTATCTGTTTATGTGTACTTAATATCTCGACACATTTTCATGCTCATATTTAGCCACATAACACACACAAATGTAGATCGTTTTCGTCAGCAGAATGCGACAATTTGCGAGCCGATATTCGTTTACAGACGTAGGCGTGCGGTTCTTGTGTTTCTTCTGGTGGGGGAGGTGAAGATAGGCCATTCACCTCAGAATTGACAAATAAAAGTAATCAACTTGGCAAATGTCAGTGTAAGGCTTGAAGGCCTTTTTGAATGTAGATAGAATTATTTCTCTTGATTGGACTGTTCATTCTGGATGTGACAGATAAAGGATACTGGTTTTGGAGATCTTTAAACTTGTAATATTGACCTGTCTGTGTTCTTGACTGGATGTAGTTTGACGCCTGAATTAAGACCAACTAGTCGGTTTTAATGGAGGGTGTATCATACATCTGGTTGACACCTCACAAAAGCGGCGTAGTTACAGTTCTATTAAAGACTGTTTGGCCAAGTCGATTTTACCCGTGAATTAGATTATGTTAGCCGATGAATTTGCCAGCATGACACGAGAATTAGAACTCGTTGGAGAACCAACATTAAGAAAAGAAATAGAGTCTTAAATCACTTGTACAGCAGCGAGGCAAACGAAGGTTTAGTTTAAGCTGGTGATGAAATACGTCTTCTTTGCCCAATATTGAGACGACACCGTAGCCGTTTTGAAACTGCTCGAACATTGCTTGCTTGCCAGCGTGTTGCCGAAATCAGCCAACTCTTGCGCTCTCCTCGTTCCTCTTTCATAAAAGAGCGTGGAACAAAGGTTACTGCTATGTGTAACACCATTCACTCCTTTCCACTTGAGAGAACGCCTAAGTTTTTTAGATATGTGTTTTTACATTGTTATGAAAGAGGTTTTCCTTGTCGGTACGCAGGTAGCCATTTGTAATTGTATCTTAGTTAATACTGTAATCCTGAAACTAAACCAGATTGGCAGTTCTCTGTTCTGGATACTATCTAGAGGTAGAGCACAGACGTACCTGATTGAGCCATGGTATACATCGACATTTTTTGAGCAGTTTTTTTTTTCTTTTAGTTGCTTCAACTCTTAAAAAAAAAAAAGAAGTATTTATTCGTGTTTCAACTAAGCTTTTGCCACAGAATTGCTTAGGCTGTTGACCTGTTTAAGCTTTAGTTCGGCATGACTGAGGTCTGCCTGCTTAGCAAAGTCTGAGGTTTTCTTGTGCGTCTCGCAAAACTCTTATTGCGAATCAGCCAAGTTCTTCCAAGGCAATTATTTTCTTAATGTCTTCTTGGGCATCACTTGAACTCTTGCTCATCAGCAGTTCATCACATATCTTCCTTGGGGCTTTTTTTTTTTTTCTTTGGTCGTTAACTGAGCATTATTTAAATTCTGTCGGGGAAGAACCTTATAAGCCTCACCCGAGAACAGTCTCTTGTTTCTTGTCCGAAATTGCTGATTACATTAACGACATCCACTACAGCAGACCTTGTTGCACTAGTACTCACACTCCAACACAACCCTCTCCCTTGTTATTTCCTCGTGTACGTAGAGACAAGCTGGTATGCAGATAAAGATCAGCAAAGTAGTTTCTAATCTATCTCTAGGGATAGGGAGGGAGGGAATAAAGCTCTTGTAGCTCCTACGTGTCGTAGAAAGCGACTATAAAAGGGGCGGGAAAAAGGATTAGAAATCCTCCCCTACTGTAATGATTCTCCAAAAGAAGGAACAGAAAGAGGAGCCATTTGAGATTTCTTTTCTTCTAAGACTGTGTGGCATCTGCTCCTGACGCTACCTCGCCTGTTGCGGGAATAAAAGCTATCACGTATGAAAGAAAGAAATAACTTCTACAAAAAGTGTTCCTCGTAAATAGTGCCATTCGTACTTATCTCTATGAAATATATTGTAGATGAAGTAAAGCTTTGTAACTCCCTCGCCCTCCCCAACCCATGAAGACTTGATCGAATCACGGAACAGTGACCTGAGACGCGGAGCTTTCGTAACGTAATCAGTACTGGATGATGCACTAACGAAGTTGACTGATGTGTGAGCGCTTGCCATACTTGTTTTTTACGCAGATGACAGCTGCTGCTGGTGCTGCTTATACGGAGGATATATTTTTTCCCCTGATGTTACACAGCAAGGAAGGTTCGTCCTGTATCGATCTTGATGAGTTCAAGATCATGCACACCTCATGTTTATGCATAGAGACTGATCATGAAGAAGAATCTCTTCTACTGTCCTATATAAGCGAGGTCCTTCAGCGCCTGAAGCATTTTTTTTTTCATTCAGTTTCAATACTTTATTCCTTGATAGAGGAATGCAGTTGGCTGCCCTGACAGCGAGAGCGTAAATAGCTAAACGCACTAAGTACCATTACCGTCAGATGTAACTGCTGTGATAACATGGAGTTAATGCTGCATGACTGATAACGCTCTCAACCTCACCTCAAGAGAGACTGGGTATCCGTTAAGACGGTTAGTTAATGTTGGCGAGGGCTACATTCTCTTTTTTGGGGGTTCTGTAAAGAGAATTTGAAATATACTTAGCAGTTAAACATTCAGGAACTTAACTGAAAAAAAAGGCTCGTTGAAGTTAGATACTGGTAGAATAGCCAGCAGGGAACAGCAGACTATGAGACTGTTACAAGGACAGCAGTGAATAACAGATTCTAACAGAGTGGACAACAGTGTATAACTGCGCAGAGGACAGCAATGAAGTCTATAACTGGCACGGTGGACAGCAGTGAATAAAAAGACTATAGCACCGGTACAGAGGATAGTAATGAATAACATACAGTAACATTATCCTGTTACAAAGGATAGATGTGTTTGACCAAGCCTAGGATGGAAAAGCGTCATATATTTCTGTAAAGTAAGCTGCCGATAAAATGAATTTGTGACGAGAGTAAATTTAAAAATAAGATTTTTACAGTTTTTCTATAAAACTATGCATATTTTGTTGGGTATTTTACATACGTTATCTTAAAACCTTGTGCAACAGACATTTTGTCAGGTATGCGTAGAAAAATATATGTTTATGTTATCATATTAAAGGATAATTGGTGATAAGTATAGAAATTAAGAAACTGAACCATTGCCGTACAATATAATAATGATAAATCCTCTTGTTTCCTTATCACTTTAATTTAAATATTGCTAAATATCATATCCAAAACTGGATTACATTATACAGGGTATTAAGGTGTCAAGGCAAGTGAAGGATAACAAAAGGAGGCTAGGCTGTTACATAAAAGAAAGAAAATGAAGGAACATGCTGAGCAGAATTTATGGTTGCTAAACTTTTTACAAACAGGTTGAGTTAGATAACTTATGATTATTATCGGGAGGAAGAGAGAGAGAGAGCACTTCTGTGTTCCAGGAAGGTCCATTACAGAGCATGGGAACTTCCTGCAAGATAGATTGGTGTAATGGAAACCGTCAGGGAGCCTTAATGGGTTTTGCGTGGTCAAGTGCCATTTATCTGAAATTTGTATCGATTAGGATTCAAATTATATAACTTGGGACTAAGTATAAGGTGTATCACAGTAGAAATTACATAAGCTGAGTGATAACAGTGCTGCATCAAGAGGTCTACTGCTTGTTTTTTCATTATAGAAGGAGTTTAATTAAAGGGATATGATGACCTCAAATGTTTAACCTAACAATGATGCATGTTTTCGATTTAATAATGTCATTTATAAAGCCACAGATAGTAAGAAATTAAACAGGAATGACAGAAACTAAAGTGCGTGGTAATGGTTATAGGTTACAAGTTGAAATCGCTTCCTTGATTTCCGGGACATCCACTTACGCCATTTTGAACTAGATGGTATCACGCAGTGTAAAGTGACATTGCTTTAAAGCAAGAGTGAGGAATATAATCTCTTAAAGCACGAAGGAACGATCTTTTTAGAACGACGGTACGACCCTTGACCACGACGGTATTCGCAAGGTTCAGGCAGAAACAACGAACTAACTAACGTCAAAAGAAATTACCTGATGGAGTTACCTGACGGAGTGGTGAATTGACACCAGTTCTTCCTAACGATATTCCTTTCACTTAAAATGCCACGCACCCCTAGTAACTAACGTGTCCTATCATGCAGGTATTGTGGTGACTTCCACCTCTTTTTGTGATCGTAGTCTGCTGTAGCCTCCTTCCCTCCCTCCCTCCCACTCTGTCTGCGAGAGGAACACGGCGACTGACACACCTCCCTAAGGGTTACTCTGAACCTCAGCGAGAACTCATTAGATTAAAAGCCGCCGCTTCTGCTGCTGCTGCTGTTGTAGCTGCTGCTGCCCACACACGGGTCTCGGGGGATTATTTACCTGACGCGAACACAGCCCAGTCAGAAACATTCTTATTTGGCTTACATACAGGACTGTTGTGAGGTATATGTGGTCCTGGAGAATTCTTCCCTGCCTTTTCTTATATACATGTTAGGTCTTTATCCTTAGACCTAAATTTAGGTTTTTATCCTTAGACCTAAATTCTGTGGTAAGAATGGTCAATATATCGTACACTTTGTGTATGATGTCATGCAGTGATGTACCCTTTCGTTGGCTCAGTAGGACCTGTGGAAGCGCACGGCGTTTGCGGATGCAGACGTTCTAAGCTCCGTGATCGCGAAATACACAATTTTACGGAGAAATTATGATCGATATTGCACAAAAAACCGAATTGACGTTTCATCTGATCACCACCAGAACATTTTTCAAGTATCGGGCAGGTTTTTTATTTTTTTCCACTTTCTCTTAGGGTAATGACATTAGGGAAAGGCGAGGGCTGGCTGTTGTTTATCAGTCAGTAACTCGATTACTAGGCAGCGACCTCAGCCTGCGGCCCAACAGCAATTACCTTAGCGATACACAGGGCCTCCTGTCCCTCCTCTCGTTGTACATGTGCGCGAGAATTAACGTACACGGAAGCACCACCACTCTTACGTATACGCGGAAGCGACAAAACCACATGTGTTCAGTGAGTGTATATGGCCTTGAAAGCTATCTTGAAAATCCGAAGGATATTTGTAGTATGTTCAAGCTTATTCAGCTTGAAACTTGACAGCCATAATTACCTTAGCATTCGATAGGCCTGTAGTTTAACCTAACCTAATCTAACGTAACCCAACTCTATTAGGCTGCTACTTTTAAAGTCGGAGTGATTTTGGGTTAAGTATGACATCAGAATCTGGAGATACACGATAAGCACATTGCATCGTGGATGAATAAGCATTGCCGATGCTCAGTGGACGACTGTTGAAGTAGGTCACAGAAATAAACGAGAATTCATTCTTTTCGTTTTCGACACCGCCAAAACCAGTTCTCTTCAACAAATACAGAATCCCTAAACCGACAACAACGTGACAAATTATCTATACTGATGATCTTACTCAACTCTGCCAGTGTCATTGTAAAGACCTCTGGTAAGGCATTATGTAGGGCAAGAGATGTGTCAGCTAGGATAGGTTCGGCGTACCAGGAGTGTCAGTGTTGTAATACATTAAAAAAACGTCAGCCACTTAGGACTGTGGTTAATTGTGTCTCCTGTAGGATTCGGGTTTTTTTTTTCATGCCTTGGACAAGTCTGGTTGATTCTGCAAGGGTCTTTCTGTATTAACCAGGGTCCGTTATTCTTGTCTAGGGTGTTGATATTGGTTAAATTCAGTGTCCTTGCCAATCGCGCTGATCAATTCCCATTATAAGTCAGCCGATATGAGCCTCATTGGACAGGCATGTCTTAACACAGACGGGAGATCAAAAAGCACCCATCATGGAAAGGATAGCTTAAAGGATAAGTATCAGCATTTTCGAATTTCTGTACTCAGCAGGTTATCATTAGGCTTAGGATAATAGGAACCCTGTCTTCAGAACTTGAAGTTTAAATTATGAACGATGATGTTCGCACGTCGTTAAAACAGGAAAGGAAAAAAGAAATCTCAACTTTTTTAATGGTGTCTAAGAGAGTTTGTAGCTTTGGATAGACCACCACCCCCTTCAGTCGCCCTCCCGCCTCACGGTCACTGTCACGCGTCCATTCCCTTACTCATTAAAGATTCCCCCACTCATTATGTCCATCGAAGACGTGCCATTTGTTAAAAATCGCGAGAGATTTGTCGTCACGGCGCTAGGAGTTGACGAAGAAGACTAGTGGCCCGTCATTTTGATCCGCCTTGAAGGCGAGTTGCATGAAAAAGGTTTGGAGTGAGCCCAGCATCCTAATGATGGTAAATTAGGTATCTTTTTACAAATGTCTCTCTCTCGCCTTGTTCCTGCTGTGGGAGGATCAGCATCCGTCCAACAGGTTGTTGTTGGTTGTGGCGTGTGTAAGAATTATCACCTTTGCAAGAGATTTCTTTCGGCTCCTCATTTATTATCCGTTCGTCTTATACTTCTCTTTAATCCTTTCATCTCCTCACCTATGTTTACGTCTGCTTCGTTTGGCGTTCCGTCTTGCTCATTTCCATTCCCATACTTTACACATATTCTTTTTTTCAACCTTTTTTTATTCTCGACTTACTTCCTCCTCTTCCTGTCCTCACATCATCAGTACCTGTCTTCATCTGTCGTCTTCATCGTCGTCGTCTTTCTTCTTCTTTTCTTCTTCCTCTTCAAGTTACTTAACTCCTCTCGTCTCGCCAGGTCCTGATGCTCCCGAGTCTTGAGGACAATTAGCCAGCAGTAGGCTGGCTCTTCCCGACCACCGATAACCAGATTAACCAATCGATTGTCGCCAAGACAACGGGCGACGCCTCGTGATTGGCTGATCACTCGTGGCGGATACCAGATGATTGCATAAAGTCGCAGTCAGAGATGTTTTCCTCTCGTGAATAACAGGGGGAGGGGGGGGGGTTGAGAGGGGAGGGGCGGCGCCCCCGGCGGTGGTGGTGAGAGGTGTTTCTGGTGGTAGTGGTAACGGTGGGTATTTGTGGTATTTGTGTGGTGGTGGTGGTGGTGTTTGTGAGGTATTTATGGTGTACTGAGAAGTACAGTGTTGAGTTGTCGGTAGTTTTTTTTTTGTGGTGATGAGGGTTGGTTGGTGGGTTGCCGTGGTTTCCCCCTCTTGGTGGCGGTCAATATTGATGGGAGTGTGGTGGTTGTGGTTGGTGGTGGTGGGGAGGTGGTGATGAACAATGCCGGCCGGTGTCTGTGGTGATTTGATCGCCAGCGTGGAAAGGGCAACAGGTCGTGCCCCTGACGCTGATGGATGGGGAGGCGTGTGTGTGTGTGTGTGTGTGTGTGTGGTTTCCACGAGTATAGTTTGGTTGCCCCGCGCATGCATATATATCTTTATTTTAACGTGAGTTAGATAGATAGTTTAATCATTGTGTCAGTCAGTTCTCGCTTGGTGTCATGTACACGGGCATATTTGTAATAGTGATATGATCTTTACATGAATCATTGATCATTTGAATGGATATTTACAAGACTAACGTAATGTGTGGATAAATCATTTGTCATTTGAATATACCGCGTTTACGAGAGTCATACATGATCATTTTCTATTGTTTATGAACATGGCAAAAATGATTGTTGTTCTCGTGTTTACGAAATCGAATAATTGTTGCATTCTTCGCGTATGAATGAAGAGATCGTAGAAAACGCGTAATCGTTTCTCCCGACGGAGAAGTTGAAGAAATATATGAGTCACGTAGATCAACTCTACGTCCCATCATCTGGTAGTTCAGATCCTGTCGAGCCTATCTTGAGGTCACTCCCAGTCCCTAGTCTCGTGCAGACTTCCTGTAACTATACATATATTTTTTAATGTCTTTGATATGCATTCAGTACTTTACGCTAGTATGCATGCCTCCTACTACTGCCCAGTCATTCAAACCTAGCCGTAATGTGAGAAAATATATAACTGAGTATATTTTGTTCTCTGGCTCAAAAGATGTAGATATAGAGCTGTTTGTAGCTAATTCGAAACTTGAAATAATGATTACGAAGAGAGAGGGAGAGAGAGAGAGAGAGCCCGGAAACCAAAGCGATTACTGGCATTCTCGAGATGTAATAACTGTACGATAAATTGCAACATATAATTCTCTGTACTGAGAAATAGATAGATAGTAAAGTTGATGATAGTGAGAGATGTCAAGTCCGTGAATAGACGGGTTCAGCCTCTGAAGTTTGGTGTGGAGTGTAGAGAAACTACAGTTGGATGTGTTACGTCTTAAATGAAATGGGATAAAAAAGAAATCTAGACGCCAGACTAAACTGATATTAGAACAGGTATGTGAAGCACCGAGCATATGTAGAGACCTTCTGCCTCATCGTCCATTAACCATCTAATATAGATTGTGAACAGAGGATATTCTTATATTACTTTCCGCGAGCAGATGACGTGTTTAGCGTTCCCTTGTAGTGCCTGTCCTGCAAATTACTTCCGTCATACGCTATCAAGCCTTCGTTGTATGTAGATATCCTACTTCCTGCTTAGATATGATAGCAAATGCGTCTAGTGACATGATTCAAGTTGCGCACGTAAGACAAATTCACCGAGGTTATATTTTAAGGCCCTGAAAACGGGTGTCTCGCTCTGCGCCAAGGACTTGGCCTTTTTGCACCAAGGCTAGGCTTGGGACTCCATCGTTTTGGGACTTCGGAGAGCTAGGCTTGGGACTCCATCGTTACCTAGAGTTATGATTACATTTTCTCTCAACTCGGAGGTTTTAATTCATAAAGCCAAATTAGTCTTGAGAGATTCACTTCTCTTGACAGAAATCCTTCTTTTTTTTGATTGATGATGAGGAACTGCGGTTTTACCGGATTATAGTCTTCGATTCTTATCTTTTTCACAATACTGAAAGTATTTAAGCAATGCCGTATATCAGATTTAACATTATTACGAAGTCTGTGTGTTTATATGAGTCTTTTGAAACCAGTATACAGTAACTGGGCCTGGAGAAATCATTCCTGCTTAATGTGTGTAGAAGGCGCTGTTACCTCATAAAGATTTAGCCAGGCAAACGGTTTACCTTCTTGGAGAGTAAGTTGCTGCAGACCCTGCCGTGGTCGCGCGACCTCCATTCGCATTTCCTGACGAGGAAAGATAAGTTAAAGGGAAACGACATCGTCAGGATGAGTGTAAACCGGTTGAAGCAGACGTATATGGAGATGAAAAAAAAAGAGAGGTAGAAAAATAACCTTCTCAAGAGGATGCCCTGATGTGGCTAAATCAGCACAAGAAAAAGAATATACATTTGCAGCAAATTCTATCTCTTCAGCGTAGCGCCTGCCTGTAGCCTAGATAACTCGTTCCTTTAACCTTTTTACTATATGCGATACGATCCGTGAACGCAATGGTACAACCCTTTGAAAATGCCCCCAAAAAGAGGTTTCAAAGTGATGGATAAGCATGCATAAAACGAGAAGAGAGATCCAAGACTTTCTGGTAATTAGATAGTTTTGAGGTCGATGGCTTGACTCGATTCAGATGTTTTTGGAGAGAGAGCGTGTTGATTTTTAAAGTCTTCTAAGATACGGGGTGAACGGCCGCAGGAACATGTTTTGGAGTTTAAAAAAAAAGATGATAAATTGGTTAATGTAATTATATTTTTGTTCAAAAAATGATAATTTGGTTACTTTAATGTCATAATTTTTGTTCAAAAAATGATAACTTGGTTACTTTGATATAATTATTTTGTGCAATAAATATTAACTTAGTTACTTTAATGTAATTATTTTTGTTCAAAAAATTATAACATGGTTACTTTAATGTCATGACTTTTGTTCAAAAAATGATAACTTGGTTACTTTAATGTAATCATTTTTGTGCAAAAAATAACTTGGTTACTTTAATGTAATTATTTTTGTGCAATGAATAATAACTTGGTTACTTTAATGTCATTATTTTTGTTAAAGAAATAACTTGGTTACTTTAATGTCATTATTTTTGTTCAAAAAATAATAACTTGTTTACTTTAATGTAATAATTTTGTGCAAAAATTACTTGGTTACCTTAATGTAATAATTTTTGTTCAAAAAACAATAACTTGGTTACTTGAATGTAATTATTTCTGTACAATATAATAATAACTTGGTTACTTTAATGTAATTGTTTCTGTGCAAAATAATAATAACTTGGTTACTTTAATGTAATTATTCTTGTTCAAAAATTAACTTGATTAATGTAATCATTTTTGCGCATACACTTTCTTCATGAATTGTATATTACACAAACACACGTGCACACAAAAATAAATATCTATAGATGGTGAATGCTTTAGTAATAGGTTTTTATTTTGAATTGCACGTCTAATTACTTCTTGCTCTCAAAAATTTTTAAAACCTTATCAAATCATCTCCAAAAAGTCTAAAAAGAACATATGGACCTCCGTGGTGTAGCGATTAGCGTTCCTGACCGTGACGCATTCACGGGCCGCCCGCCCAGGGTCGAGCGCAGAGGTTCGAATCCTGATTGCGGCAATCGGTCCACAGTCAACCCAGCTGTTCATCCACCTCAAGGGTTGGTCGATAAAATGGGTACCTAGCTCAGACTACCGTCTCAGCTAACATAAAAAAAAAAAGGAAGTAAGTTGGGTAGGATAACTGAAGATTCCCTTCTCTGCACCAGCTTGTATGCATACCGAACACACTTGGTAATTGTTCCAGACTTTGTGTTAATTACTGACAATGATTTTCTTGATGTATGCCTGGGTAATTAAGGCCATCAACGGAAGACTTTTGAACACCATCGTTTGTTAAAGATGATTCTAAGACCGCGTACGCTCTCGTTATGTATGTGGTCCATGTAGACATAACCAGGCTGAACTTCCTCATTGTCAGCAATGTCAGCTCGACTGACTTGCTTGATCCGACAGGAGTCGACGCTTCATTTTCCCCGGTAGGGTGGTGGTGTTGGAGGCGGTAGCGGCGGCGGTGGCGGTGACGATGCTCTTCCTGTTGTCGCTGTCTGACCGAGCGAGCGGCCGGGCGGTCGCCCCCTTCTCGAGGGAACCTTTGCCTGAACCCGTCTTAGGTAATCGCGACGTACGTAATTGATCTGGTCGGCCACGTGCCTCTCATTGCTACCCTTCGGAGGACCAAAAGAGTGGCGACTCCATTACCTACCGCGCGCGAGAGATGGGTCCACCTTGGAATGCCCCGCTGAGGTGGGGGTGATAGATAGTCGGGATGCCCCGCTGAGGTGGGGGGTGCTAGATAGCTCCCGACTGCGCAAACGCAAATGCTTGTGTCATATACTCTCACGTGGAGGTACAAGTATACCATCAGATATTTTGTTGGGGGTGAAGTGCTAACATGTCATTATGGATGATCTATCATGAGGAGTCATTGTTTGCATGACGGCTCGGGGTTGAGAGTGGGTTTTGACTTGTTGGTTAGTTGCTAGAATGTTGCATGATGGAATGTTTTGTCCCCAAGTATTATTTTGGGATGTAAAGCCACGGGATTACCATGTCAAACTTATAAGAGACAGACGTGGAAGACCTACGTAGCCTTGTTGAGAGCTGGAGGAGGGATGAAGAATGATGACAAGAGAAAGATTGAATGTGTTGAGGAAATCGCTGGAAGAGGTGCAGGCATGAAAATTTTATCCAGCCGCTGTATTGAACATTGTAGACGTATGGCTGACAGTGTGATACGTTGGCGAAGAAGCGTCGGTAGGAGAGTTTGAGGGCACGAGGAAGATGAATTAGAGAGGAGATGAGGTGGCTGGGTGCATCATCCTATTTGTTAAGTTTTTTTCTTATGTTGAAGGCTCCAGTCATGGACAAAAGTCCACATCAAGGCCGGGCCCTAATTGAAATATAGAGAGAATTGAGA
>JAYMFT010075008.1:0-14465 GCA_038088735.1 Panulirus argus
TATATATATAATGTGTGTGTGTGTGTGTGTGTGTTATCATTATCATATAACCCCAGAAACCCTTTCACAAAGGGTTCATTCTGCTCCTACAGCTCCAAGGTTGCGCTACGTTCAGTAGGATGGTCAGTATGTACTCTTTTGAACCAAAATGTTATATGACGACATTGTAGTCTCTTTCGTCAACTGACGATGATACACTCTTGCCAAAGTGACCCTTCACTTGCGGTTTAAGCAAAATCATTCGAGTCCGGTGCTACCTGTATTCTATCTATTTACAATTATTCCACGGCCTGTATTTATGAACGAGTCTTGGTGTTACCCAGAACTTTAGTTCAGAAGCAGGCAAATGTAGACTGCTTTGGGGGTGAGAAGTTCTTTAACGAGACTGTACTCCTAATCTATACTACTAATCATTCACTTAAATCCTTTTTCCTTGTCGGTATCGTATTACTCTTGCGCATGAGTGACTGCTCGTTAAACGGGCCACTATTATCCGTGATGGGTGTCGTTTTTGTTTATAAATTCGACCCGTGTTTGGAGTGTCAGTCTTGCTAAATGGTCAGATGCTTTAGCCGTAGAGAAAACGCCTCATTCTCCCATTATCCTTTGAAGCTGATGCCGATCGAATATCTGATAGCTGCCGCGCCTCTGAATATTTTCCGGAGAGCTGCCTCTGTATTAAGATTATAATGATGCCTTTTAAACTATTCCATCATCCCGATATCTTAGGATATTTACGTCGTAAGATCTCTCATGAGATCGGAGTTTCCGACAGATTACTTTGTCAGCTCCATGACAGCAGTGGAGGTAGACGTCTGTTTGGAATGGATACGCAAATCACTAAGACCATAGCACCATTTCTCTTGTCCTAACAATAACTTCTGTCCTTGACTGTAACAGCCGATCTATACTTACCAAAGAATATCATCAATGATGATGGCTAATCACTCAACCAAGGGAGGGACTCATGCCATTTTCTTCGACGTGTGGAAGCGTCGAGTCTGGCCAGCATCGAGGCCTGAGTTCTTAGCGAGAGACCGTCATGTGATGACATCAGGACCCTGGGTAACTTATTAGGCGCGTCCTGAAGGATCCTCCGCTGATGAGGAAGTTCATTTTTGCTGGGATGCCTCGCAAAGAGACGCGCGTTGCGCAGTGGCCTGACACAGATAAAGCAGACAAGATGTTAATGTGAGGAATAGATGCGTAGCGCGAAGCCAGACAGGATGTTCCTTGATGAACACGCGCATGTCTGACACGGAGAAGCCAAATAGTGTGTCTCTTAATGATCAGACGCCTGACGGGGTGAAGTCAAATATAATGTCCTTCAAGGAACAGATGCTTGTTTGACAAGAGGATTCCTAACGTGTACACGACTGTGTGACACGGAGATGCACGAAGGGAAGCAAGAGTTACTGTATGTTACGTACCCAGCAGGGAAACACCTGAGGAAGAGACGCCTGAAGCAGCGTTTCGAAATCATGTTTGTGGCTGGTAATCGAGTTAAGTATTAGGAGAGAGAGAGAGAGAGAGAGAGAGAGAGAGAGAGAGAGAGAGAGAGAAAGAGAGAGAGAGATTCTTACATCATATTCAGAGTGACACATCATCGCAATCACACGACACCACATGATTCCTTCCGTCATGTAAGTAAAGTATTTAGAAAACTCGACACCATCACAAAGAGGAGCGTCAGATTATTAAATCATTTCGTATCTATGTATGAGCATTATACAGTTAACAAAAATCAATAAATCAATGAGAATTTGCATATATGAGTATAAAGATGCATTAAATTTGCCTTTTTCTTTCTTTTATATATCATCATCTAAACTAATTCCTTCCTGTCTTTGCGAAGAAGCACGAGGAAGTGAGCCTTCGAGGGAAAAATCCTTGATTTCTTCCATCGTCGAATAATACTTTTTTAAACTGGTAATTCAGGAAGGCAGGATATCCTGATCCCCTTCGCTCACACCCGTCTTCGTGCATGGATAGCATTCCCTCTCCCGAGTCCTGAAGGATACAAGAAGAAATTTCTATCCTTACACGTATGACTTCCATATATCAACACGGGCCCGCCCGGGGTTGGGAAACTCTGTCATTTTGATGTAGATCTCATCTGCGACTGTAAGTTGATTGTTGGACTTCGCCTGCAAGTGGGACACATCGCGAATGAAAAGAACTCACTACAAAGGAGTCCATATTTTCATGCCAGTGGAAGTAGTGCAGTCTTGGAATATACGAAACTCTAGACAGAGGTCCTAGGTAACACCAGAAATCTTTCCTAGAAAGAGGGCCCTGGGTAATTATAACTGAATGAATGAATTTATGGTTGTTTGTTCTGAATAAGGAAAGATTCTTATGATCTAAAAACGCTTGGTGTCATTCATGCTGTTTGAATATTTTTTGTTGAATTCACCACCTGTTGTATAACAAGACGCGCGCGCGCGTATGTGTGTGTGTGTGTGTGTGTGTGTTGAGTGTATAACACAGCAAAGTTCTAAAGCTTGTTGAAAACTACCTAACTGACTCCTCAGTAGGTTACAGTCTATACAGCACAGTGTCTCGCTGTAAAATTGCAATGAGATAAGAATGCAGCTGTGTTTCATATCCAGTGGAGTATATTCACAGTATTGAATATGTCTGAATAGAAAGTCAGATTTTGCAAACTCACCAAGTGTTAAACTCTGCTCTTGTGTTTTCCAGACATATATTTATCTAATTATGTTTCCTGGAAGAAAATGAAGAAAACAGAGGTATATATTGTAATTCTGACATCTTACTTTAACTGCTATTACTGCTTATAGTATTTCATGAGACTCTTATCATCCACACTGAACATTAGACTAGACACAGAGATCACGGCGAGAGAGCGGCTGACTTTTCAGTTTCATTCTTAGTTAAGCTTTGATGAATGACTTTACCTATCGTCATATTGAAAAGAAGAGCGAGACATCCTCTGGTTTCCTAAACTAGTACTAAAGAAGAGGTTATGCCTCAGGGGAATATGAAAGTCGTATTTATTAACATCTGACCAAGCGATTTACCATTTGTTGCTGCGCAAAATTAAGGACGTCCATCAGAGTGATACTAGAAATACAGGTAATTCAGTTCATCTGTTAGTATGGCTATTATGAATAATCGTATGGAATCGATTTTTCGTCGTTCTCTGTATTTACTTATTAAAAGGATATTTCTTGACGCCCGAAATCTGTCTTTTGCATCCTAATCGTACTATAATAACCTCAAAAGATCAGTCACTGCACTGTAAGAATACCAAAACTGTCTAGTCTTCGTGTTCAGAGGAACTTAATATTCCCATCATGAGTGTTGGAACATACTTTGCCGTTGGCTGACCTAGCAAGGACTTTTGTGAAACCGTCAGAGACGCACAGGGGAACAACGTCACCAGCGGTAGTCTACAACAAGTCTTACAGTGGCCAGATTAAGCAGATCATCCAGCTGCACTTACATGAAGGACCCACATCACCTACCTTTATGTATTGAGATGGTTAATGCAATGGGGTTGATCATGTGATGTCTGAAGCGTCGTTTTTCATGACCGAAACGTCACGATAACTCGAGCTCTTCATGCCCTCTTCATGCCATCATTTTGAGCAGACATAACCATCGTTGCCAGCACGTCCTTACCTCGAGCATCGCGAAGAGATCTGCAAACATGGTAGTTGAGAAGACGAACCGAGGACCATGTTTTTATCTCCTTGGTTCCTGGACCCATCCTTCACCTGTAATCAGATCGGAGATGTGTGTTTCTCGTGGCGATGTGCACTGCTTGGCAGCCCCGACAGCAGTGGCTTGCACACTCCATAAGTTACTGTCACAATAGAAGCGCAAAGCAAATGGACATTTGAATAATGATCTTTCCTGGTTGAATTCATATATTGTGACGTGCGAAAATGAACAGACTGATTCGTCTGAGCTGTAAGAATTTTACTCTGTTGACTTAAATGTACAGATTTCGAACTTTTTTATGGAAATGTTCATATTGCAAGTGAAAAATACCATTAGCATGTTACTGGTTAATGTGATAGCTTGCCTAACATGGTGCCATGATAAAAGTAATGTATAATATACTTACTGACTGAGCTCCACTTAGGTTACATACGAAAGAGTATTCTCTTTTCCCTGAGGAACAATCTTTCCCACAATCAGACTGGTCGTCGGAGATGCTTCAGGCAGTTGTGAACATAAGTACGGTAACACATACCCTAAGCAAAGACAGTTTTCATTGACGGTGAGACTACCAAACTGGTGTGTTTGAAAACATGTTACAGGTATCTGTAAAAGAAAGTCTGTTATCGCACAGGACTATATGTAGTCCTGAGAAAGAAAACGCGAGTTAGTTGTGATAATTGAAACTCTTCATTACTGTAAAAACCTCTAACCAAAGCGGCTTGTTTTTTTTTTTTCTATTTAGCTTATGGCTGTGTGCATTTGTGAGTTAAGGGTAGGGATTTTTATAACCGTGTTGCCCCGTCTCGTAACCTTAACTTTAATCACCTGAAGCCAGATGTGTGTGTGTGTGTGTTGTCAATACAACTTGTAAACATCAAGCCTTAGGAAGATTCTGTCTATAAACTTATCAAGTGAAACAAACTTAACCAAAATTCCGGCCCGCCTCCTTGAATGCCCTCTTTTCTTGATTTTGTTTCCCATGAAATTAGTAAACTGTTTCGAATACAATCAGTAGTAAAGTCTTGGTCAGCAATGTGAGAGGTTTCATTAATAGTTTCCCTTGTTAATTCATCACATGGTAAATTGTGCGAGAGTTGGTTGAACTACATACGAACGATCGTTTGATTATCATTTAGAAGATCATCTCGAAGAAGTTCAAAGCTCTTACTTAAATGAAACATGGAACTAGTACGCGAACTGTGTCTCTGTAATGTAGAGCGAGTGATACTTGAGATTATCCTGCCTCCGCTCATATCATCGTTAGCCTCCAACAACAGTCTGCGAATCTGCCGAAAGAGATGTCATATATGAAAATAGAATCTCTTTCGTGGTCTTAGCATCAGAAATACCTTAACTCTACAGCTTTTAGAGATATGTTCAGAAACAAAATGGATGTAAGGAGGATGGCAGTCAACTTTTTCCTGCAACATGCCGTAATATGTGTGCGTATTTTCAAGATATAGAACACGAGAAAGCGAGTGATATCTCAAAGTGTTTTCGAAGAGGGAAACATAAGACTTCGTTCTTGTATATTAATTCGGTTCACGTTGTTGTCAATACTGATATCTGTCATTCCAAAGTATATGGGTCCTATTGCTGGAATGTTCATAGAGACCAGACAAACTGCCATCTACGGTTACTTGTATATTTTCTTTTTCCATTAACTCTACATCAGTGTGTGTAATGCATGAGCCATATTTCGAAGATTAGGAAAATAAAGAAAACAAATATCTTAAGCTGTCAGGTAAGTGCTGCGTAGCAGTATGAGAAGTCGAAAAATAAAAGAGATAGGCTTTACAGGTATTGGTATTCGAATCCGCTGTATGCAGTTCACGGGTGCGTCTCCACTTACAAAAGTGTGTTCGATTTTGATCGCTTTACTTGAAAAATTTAAAGGCATAAGCAGAACAATGTGAGTGTAGCTATGAGCTGCCAAAATGACTTCATAACTGAGAAAAAAACAAATCTCATGATAGCCGTGTTGACCATTTTATCCTGTTTCGTTTAGAAAAGCGAAAGTTAAGACTTGTTTTACGAAAGGTGTTCACGATCATCAAAGACTTCAGATACCTTGATCTAAGCAGATCCTTTTTATAGCAGATAAGTTTGATTTTACCCATTGTTAAGGATACAAGTTAGTAGGCATGTGCTTTACTGCGAATGGGGTATAGCACGTTTTCCTCGACAGGATCGTTAGTATATATATGGAATGCCTTACCAACAAGTGGAACCGAAAGCAACACCATAGATGCGTTTCAAAGTACACTAATCGTTTGCCTTGTTTCAGGTTCACGGCTGACGTAATTTGAGTCTCCTTAGTTTAAGAAGTATATAGACAGTTGTCTTTAATTACTCACTTAATATTCTACTTTTTTCACACTCCGTGTTTTTAGTAACTTCTTTCGTCACAATCAGCTGTTAAAGACTGAACGTTCTATTACTGTTTGCATGCCTACGTATTCCTAAGTAAGTTTCAGTCTTGCAAGTGGTTCGTTAACGCGTTAACGGAGAGGTTGTTTGTGTCCCAGTCTCATGCTGAAGCCGACAAACTGAAACGCAGCCTCTGCCCTGCAGGGTAGTACTATTGGACCGTTATAGGATCACTTTTACCTTTTCATAAGACAGCTGCAAAGAGAAACGGCGCTAAAAGAATATACGAAACCTAACCTTAAAAAAAGTGTATATCTCTTTAAGAGAGACTTGTGGGACTCTCATACCGAGAACACGTGAGAAAATTCTTCAGTACGGTGAATGGATGACATATTTGTATATTGTGAGGGAAATGAATGAAAGTTTCTGGTATCTGAGGTGTTGAAAATTTTGCCTAGACAAAAGCATTTTGATTTCATTTTAACTTTGTGAGTTATCAATAACTATAAAAACCTGAATCATAAGTTAATGTCTTATAAAACAGTAGACCTTTACCAGTAATACCGATAGTCAGGATTATATTTTGAACACACTTCCTTGGTGATTAGAGATGTGGACTGTTATATCAACACCAGCTACATCCTCACCAAATCATGCCATCAGAATCGTTGCCTCCCAGTCGCTGCCGATGACCTGCTAATCGCGTTTATAATCCTTAGTGAAATATCATGGCGAATGACAACTCACCCGGCGCAACCTGTTTTGAGTCCTGCTCACTAGCATGGCTTCAGGCGACGGGGAACCTTCTCCCTTCCCATCCCACTGATGATAATATCGAGATAAAATGGAGTACAACGTTTAGAATCAGTTTAAGCGATATCAAAATACTTTTGTCAAATATTTTGTCTGTAAAGTGTACTGATGATGAAATATTACCTAGCCGAGAGAGAAAAAAAGAAGTAGATGGAGTGCAGACGAGAAAATAATTTCATTTTGTGAGTATATTTTGAATTTGTTGCTAATGTAATATGATGTATACGAATTGTTCAGTGAGCTTTTGGTAATGTGTTATCCTGTTTGTATATTCTCTTCTTAACTCGTCTCCATTTTGCGTAAAGTGGGGGTCGGGTGCGTACATGCATCTTCTTTTCGGGAACTGGGTTCTCGGGTCCATCCCCGTAGGCTGGCCAAGGAACAAGAATGCCGATGTAAAGTTTAATCATCCACTCGCAATAAATTCATATCAGTGTAATGAAAGTTGAGTGGAAACACCCAGCACACAATAACTCTAAGGAAATTTTCCGATATATAGTAACACTTTCAACCAATCTGATAGGTTTTCACTCAACGTATGATTGACTGGTTGAAAGTATATATTCGGGATCAGAAAGATTTCCTTACAGGTGTGTTGAGTGCTTCCACACAGCTGCCTTTTCAGTGGGTTGAGGACGCTACAAGTGCATTATTTAATATCATATCGGCATTTTCTTTATTTAGTTAGACATGTCTACATCTAGTGCGCGTTATTCGCCACATTCAAAATGTGTCGTTTTTTTTTTCCTGTAAGCAGGTAGATATAGCTGCCTCACTGGTATCCCAACTAAAGTAAATTGCAATTTTCGTCAAATATTTTGATTGTCGCTATGAACGTTAAGTATGCTGAAATGTGCATCTATAAACTTGGATACACCTTAGCATTATGATGCACACACACACACACACACACACACACACACACACACACACACATAGAAAGAGAGAGAGAGAGAGAGAGAGAGAGAGAGAGAGAGAGAGAGAGGTTATGTTAACTACAAACAATCATTAAACAATCATTTGACAATATCCTTCGTTCACAAACACCCTAAAAGTTCAAGTCAAGACGAACCACAGGTAGAGCAAGGCGCGTGGGCGCCGGCAGACGGACTCCCTCCCTCCTTACCAGGTGGCCAAGCATGCCAGGAATCTCCCCAGCGGAATCACAAACCCGCCCACGTCATGAGATCAGCACATGACGGGCAAAACCAGGTCAGGAGGTCAGCCCCTTGGGGGGGCATATACAGCAGCCATGGCCAACACAGACACAGACAACGCGTGCTAAAAACAGCAACATTACCATCACTCGTTCCATTTAGCCTGAGTGGAAGCGCATTACACTAGAGCACAGTCCTGGTGTTATTACGGCTTCCTCAGCCTCGTTCACTCCCCCCCACGAGACGACCGCATAACGACCGTTCGCCAGCTTCAACAGGTGTCGTTGGAGTCGGGCAGACGAATGGAGAGGCTCAAAGATTTCGAGGAACGCGAAAAACAACGATGGAGCCATCACGATTCACACACCATTAAAGTAATCATCCGATGGCGTTACCGGACTCTGCCTGAAAGAGAGTAACTCAGCCAGTAAGAAGTCACCTACGGAGAGGCTATCATCATCGTCAGCGGAGGGAAAGGAGTACGGAATCCTTGTGGACTTCCACGCCCCAAAGTACACAACCTTTTCCTGCTCCTAAGTTGAGCGCAAACTCGAAGTTCCAAGAATCCCATAAAGCGTTCTTGGGGTTATAAATAACAATAATAATGATAATAATAATAACAACAATAATAAAATAATAATAATGATGATAATTGTAAATAATAATAATCTACTACTCCATTCCCACTTTAATGAGATGGATCATATAAAATGAGCTCCCACAACATCACGTACATATACTAAACCCAAGACCAGTGTGATAAAAGTGAAACATGGACTTTCACACTTATAAAAATGCTTCTTACTTTTTTGCACTTTATTACATTAAGTGGCTCCGTCATATGAGACCAACAACTCCACTCACGCCACGTCCGTGCACGAAGTGCTTCCGTTGCATCCCATTCCCAGTCATTCACAAACACCTTCACGTATCCCCGGTCCTAATCAGTTCACTCATTCCACTTCCTCCGATGTCTACTTCCATTCCTTGTACCATCTACTTGCACTTTAGCAACTCCATCTACATAAGCACTGCACATAAAACACATTACACGCTCTGTTGCATCATGTCTCCCTGAGCCAATCAGAACACGAGTTGATCGTCTGAAAAACTCAATCTCGTCAAACTTATCAACACACAGCATTCAGACACAATCACAATTCACAAACTGGTCCTCCAATAAAAAAAAAAGGCTACTAAACGTTCTGTGCCACAGAATACAAGAACACAAAGTCTAAATGCCGTCTATTAGAGACGGGAACATATATCTTTGAAAATATAAACGACCACTTGTGTGAATAAGCATGACGAGACCCAGATGAAAAACGACAATATATTCGTGGAGCCAAACACCCTCTTCACATTTTCTACTTTCACCCATTTTTTTTTTTTTAACCTATCTCAGAACATCTGCGAGCCAGAAGGACATGACGAACTTCAATTACGGCTCAGCTTGCCATAACCGTCACGAAGGATGTCCGCCCAACGTGCTGTACACCACCACAAGGACTGCCTCAAGCCCTTCGACGTACGACACAAACGATAGTTCTCAGGAGAAACGAAAAACTCACAACGACTTAAATGCAACAACATGTGTCGTCAACACGCGACATCCAGTGTCGCATGTCTGGGGGTAAACGAACGCTGGTCTCGTATGTACATACGACACTACCGTCCTATATCTGAGGGGGACAGGAAGGTACCACACCATCTCCTTAACTGAATCTTATAACAATCATCAAATCATAAATTCTAGGACTGAACTGTTAGTTACACGTAACGGTTTATTAACATGATAAACATTATAACAAATAATTGCTTGGAGTAGATTATCTACCTGCACGGCACTATAACCTGGACATGCTACTCACTACAACTGATAACAACATCACAATCGATGACACGTTAACCAATGTGAATACAGTACGTCCTTAACCCCATCAACACGAACCTCTTGAAGACGACGGTACGACCCTTGAGCACGGTGTGATGGCCTGGCAAAGCTTTGACATGACCCTTAAGTCAGGTCAAAGGCAAGGCCACCACGTCCAAGGGTCGTACCGTCGCGCTCAAGGGTCGTACCGTCGTGCTCAAGAGGTTATAGGCTTGTACGATGTCCCACACCTGCGACGTGCACACACATACCAATATCTAGAATGACTTAAAAACACAGCCATACTCGCTACTCCGACGTACGCACGCGTCAAAACTTGGGTACGAGTTCACATTTCTCCTTCATAGCATATTATCATGCGAGCCGGAGACCCCTGGCTTTTTATCTTATCTATCTAAGAGGGCGGGCACGCAATCCCCCCCCCTCTCCCCACACCCATTCTCAAGGTCAACCACCAAACCCCAGCAGCCAGTACGAAAAATGGCAGAGAGAAAATGGGAAGAAAGACGATGCATAATAGAAAATGGTAGCGAGGCTGAGGACTGTGCGTCAAATGGCGGTTCTAGCATCGAATTACGTCTAGCAGCGAGTGCCCGAAAAAAAGATATGGGTTAGTAAAGAAAATGGGAGTTGAGGTGGTACACAGTAGAAAATGGAAATGAGGTTGAGGACCACGCCCGAGGGAGGGGCTCTGGCGTGGCATTATATATTCTCTGCCTGCGATCGTTCCCCGGGCGACCGTCCTGCTGCCTCCATAACTACAACCACAACCGCCACGCGGCCCGCGCCTCCATGCACCACCATGCTTGCCCACCGCATGAGGCCGCCCTAACCTGTTTTCTACCTTTCACATGCCTTCCCGCTCTCCTCTCAACCCACACACACAACCTTGGCATTTGGTGAAACCGTAGGGGTAGTGGCGAAGCGTGACGCGCATCACAGATTTGTAAAACCTGTAAAGAAAATGGAGGGAGGGGTTTAATAACAGATCCAACGGGTAAATGCGGTTTTACAAACTATTTACAACGAAGGCATGTTTTGGCAAGGGCGTAATGATATATATCATCCCCAGGGAGGGAGAGGGCGGATAGTAAGAGCACAACCCAGGTAACACGGGCGGGTCGTAGATAGCGACTAAAAGGGCCGACAGCGGTAGGAGGCTGGATGTCCTCCTCCCCTCTTGTATTAATACTTTCTAAAAAAAAAGAAACAGAAGAATGATTGAAGAATTTTTATTCTTCTCTAGGGTTCAGTCGTCTATTCCTGGCGCTACCTCCATTAAGCAGGGAAGGCAAGGAACACGAACGTATGTCATTACCAATTTGTACAGTTCGGGGAGGGAGTTTTACACTCGTGGGGCCCCAGCTCTTGAACATTCTCCATCGTAAAGCCTCTTTTATATTTCTCTGTGCTGTCCATATCTACCTAGTCCCCACTCAGCATATTCCATTCATCAGTTAATCTAATACTATAAAAGTACTTTCCACCTTGTATAAAAAGCTTTTTGTCTATTTTCATGCTATGTCCTCTGGTTGTTCTATCGCTACATCTCTCGAAGAACTCTCCTTTGTCTATGTCCTCAATCTGATCTAAAATCTTGAAAGGTTGTGATCAGATCACGTCTCACTCTTCTCTCTTCCATGGTGCACAAATTTGAGACCTCTAGCATTTCCTTTGAACTCAGCCCTCTTAACTGCGATACCATCTTTGTTGCCATCCTCTGGACCTTCTTTATTAGCTCTTTGTGGTTTCCTTAGGTGCTGTGACATGAATATTCTAGTTTTGGCCTAATGGAAGATGTAAAGAGCTCGCTGATTATATCCCTATCCACACACATGAATACCTTTCTAATTCTTGCCAGCAGACAATCTATTTATATCGTAAAAGTGTGTGTGTGTGTGTGTAACACGCTTGGGTAGTGTATGTACTTATATAGTGAATGTTGTTGATATTTACATCAGCCAGATCTACTGAGTGCAACGGAACCCTGCTGGGTTCTGAGGGTCCAGCGTGACGAGTCAGCGCATCTGCCTGTACTGTTACAGGTCATATGACACAGTGACGCGAGGGATGGCTGCCTCTAGTGACACGAGGTATGGCTGCTTCTTGATGCGAACAGTCAAGGACAAAACCTCGGGGCCACCCAACCCTCACGCACGCGCTCACTCGAGGCTGAGCCAACGAGGTACAACTTGAAGAAATATATCACAAAAAAAAAAAGAGAAAAACTGTGAGCGAGACTGAAGGATACGCAGTGGGTGGGAGGACTCGAGGGGAGGCAAAACAACTCGTGACAACAGACTCGTGGTGAAGACTTGATTCGAGTGGCGGCGAGAATGGAAGCTGTAAACTGCCGCCTCCCATCACGTGTACTAACCACAGGAAGATCTTACCCGGTGTACCAACCACAGGAAGATCTTAGGAGAAGTAACAACCACAGATCTTACCAGGAGTACCAACCAAGAGTTCTGTCATGGAACAGAGGGTACACACTATGTGGATGGACGACGACAGACGATGTGGGAGAGGAGAAGAGACAAGCTTTAGGAGGGAGGGAGGGAGTGGAAGGCCGTTGAAGTCAACTACCACCACCACTTCCACCACCAGCATGAAGGCAAAGCGGATGTGGTGAATCAAGCACTACCACCACTACCACCATCACAGCCACTAGCACGAACAGCAGGAACAGTAGCAGTTGCAGCAGCACCAGCATCCACCACCACCAACACCATGACCACCACCTCTACCACCACCAGTGCCAGTAGTAGTAGCAGCACCAACACCATCACCAGCAGCAGCACCGCTACACCAGCAGAAGCAGGGGCAGGAGGAGGAGGAGCAGCAGCAGCAGCAGCAGGGGCAGGAGGAGCAGCAGGAGTGTGAGGCGGACGTGGTGAGCGAGGTAGGGTGCACAGGAACACTGTCATTGTCTCATCGGCTGGCGACCACCACACTCAAGTGGGATGCCTCCCTACCTACCCACCTCCCTCCCTGCTTACCTACCTACCTCCCTACCTAACCTCCCTGCACGACCTGCCACCAGCCCAGACCAGGGAAGCAGGGTGGCCGAGGATTACGACTGGAAGAAGAAAGACGTACATCACTCTGGTACAGAAGGGAGAGGACACACACACACACACACACAGAGAAAGAGAGAGAGAGAGAGAGAGAGAGAGAGAGAGAGAGAGAGAGAGAGAGAGAGTTTATACGACGAGATTTTACCAAACGCAGGAAAATACAGTTCAAAGAACGAATCATGTAATTGCGTGTTGTAAAGTGTTACATGTTAGAAGGAAATATTGCATAATTGTGGATTGAAAATCAGCTGCCCAGTTGTGGGTGAGGCGGACAGAAGAAAAGACAGCTGCCTGGGCTTAAGTGCTTATCTCATTGCGCAACCATTACTAACACTCCCGATACCGAAGCGGGCAGTACTAAGGTGTGGCCTCATTCGCTTACATCCACTCTTTAGCTATCATATATAATGCACCAAAACTAGAGCCCCCTATCCACGACCAGGCCCCACAGACCTTTCCATGGTTATCCCAGTGACAAAACGTCGTCCCCTGTACACCAAACCGCTCCAGTTTACTTTCTCCCGTGCACGCCTCGCACGCTCATGCATGTTCAAGCTCTGAGCATAAAACCACTAAAAAAAAATGTTCAGTTGTTCCTCCACTTCCTTTGTCGGGGCTGCCTGCCACAGAGACAGAATACAGAATACCGGAAAATCTTTCGCTCTATAACAAGTTTACCTTCGGCAGGTACTCACGATCTTTATATAATACCTGACGCGCCCTTATACGAAATTTCAGATATGTAAGAGTCCCGCTGGTTCTGATCGAATGCCGAGGTCATTCGAGGTATATCTAAAAGTTGTTCAAAGTCATTCGAGCTTGAATCAAGAGGTCATCAAAATAATTATTTTCTCAAATACAACTCTGTGAGGAAGTTACCATAGGGCCGGAGTGTGCCATCTAAACAGGCAGCATCTAGCTGTATGTAGAAGCGTAACACTCAGGCTGCCACTCTTGCAAGAGCGGTGGCTGCATAGATTGGTGCCAGGTGTTGAAGTTAATGATAACCAGCCGACTGGAAATGGTCATCCAGTATCATTGTCCGGTTTTGACATTTATGACAAAAAAAAATTATTTTAGGTTTCAATTGCCCTGTCAGTCGGAGGTATATAAAAAAAGGCACTAAAAAACACACTTTCAGAAAATCACCCATATGCATCAAAATACTTAGACCATACACCTTTAGATACTTCAATCTTCTCTTCTTCAAACTATCGCTTTCCCAATCCCACCTCTTCTTTTCCGCTGACCACTCTGCTGAGGAGAGAGATTGTGAGTCTGATTGTAGGTGTGTGGCTACTATTTATGTGTTACAGGGAGAGAGATTTTATGCCTGTCTTACACCGTCTCTTAACCTTGTATATATTTACCAGTCTTTACTCTTGTATTTACACACACACACACACACACACACACACACACACACACACACACACACACACACACACACACACACACACA
>JAYMFT010075019.1:0-14465 GCA_038088735.1 Panulirus argus
AGAGAGAGAGAGAGAGAGAGAGAGAGAGAGAGAGAGAGAGAGAGAGAGAGAGAGAGAATCGCTTATTTGTTCCATGCAGTGGTGTAGAGTTGAACCTGGGGTGAGAGTGGGGGGGGGGGGGTGCAGGCAGGTACTGAGGCCGGCCTGTGGGAGTCCCAGGCAGATAAATTGCCTTCAGGAACCACTCGACACCCGCCACATTTCCCCAAGATAAATTAAGGTAGTTTGTACCCGGATAGCCTGGAGGTGAGGGGTCCCGTGTTACACCCCGTGTGTGTGTGTGTGTGTGTGTGTGTGTGTACCAGCTGCCATATTTTGCTGTAGCAGCAGCAGTAGTACTGCCTAGTCGTGCAGCGGCACTGGAACCACCAACACCTCCTACCAAGTCTTGCAGCACTGGAGATGTGTACACCAGCTGTGTTGTGGTCCAGCCCCTGTGTTGTAAAAAGGGATTGACGGAGCGGTTGTTTTCTCTCGACGACCCACTGGGGGAAAAAATGGGTTTGTTACGTTTTCTTTCATGTAATTCATGTCCACGTTTTTCATGTGGCTGTTTATGTTTGTGTCATCAGGTTGTTCGTGTCCGTGGCATGTGTATGTTTTTGTCCGTGTCTTGTGGCTGCCTCCTTAGTGTCTCCCGGGTGTCCGTGTCTCTCCCGGCTTCTCTCAGCGAAACGGAATTAAATTTACTTTTGTCGCGGACATGTGTTCCTCTCTTTCCCCTCCGCCTGTGTAACTGGTGTGTGCTATGCCCCTGCCGGTCTAACTTTAGCCTCGGCTTATTATCTCCTCATCCTTGATACTTCTAAGTATATCTTTCTTTCGCATATATATATATATATATATATATATATATATATATATATATATATATTATTATTATTGGGAAAGACATTAAAATATTCGCCCCCATCATTTCTTGGGAGTTTTATGAGAGGGAAAGTATTAGGAAGACGCATGTCACGTCGCTTCATAAGCTTAATTAGCGCCGGAGCCTTGCAGATGTAAAGGGTCGGCCCATAGTGTTGGGGATGGAAAGGAGTATCATGGTGTGTTGGAGATAGAGGTGTACTCAGAGGGTTGGAGAGAGGTGTAGCCCGGAGTGTTGGAGAAAGATATAAACGGGAGTGTTGGAGAAAGATATAAACGGGAGTGTTGGAGAGAGATGTAGACGGGAGTGTTAGAGAGAGTTGTAACCCAGAGTGTTAAAGAGAGTTGTAACCCAGAGTGTTGGAGAGAGATGTAACCCAAGGTGTTGGAGATATTGATGTGTTGTACAGTGTACCGTACGTAACCCGTTCCATGTGGTACACTTGGCTGTATACAAATACATAAGAAAATAAATTACAAAAAGTGAACTTTAAAACCACAGCGTTAAAAAACAGCCCCCTACAAAACATACTTTTTCAGTTTTCTTTTTCTGAATGAAACTTGACCTAAGGAAAAAAGAAAACTTATGAAAAGCGTAACTTGTGAAAGAAGTTTCTTGTGGAAGAAGTAACGAAAGTTTTACACAAGGATTAACGAAAGGAGGGGACTAGTGGGTGTAAGTATGTGTAGAGAGGACGAGCCTCAGTCCTCTGCCTGTCATCGCCATCGTCGTTTTCTTTCGCACGTACATTTCCTTCCGTTAGGAAAAGAGGAAGCGACACCGCACCCCGCGGAACACAATATCTGCTCCAACTGAAAATGAGTTGGCCCAAGGTGTAGGGAAGATCGCCCCAGATCTTGCCTGTCGTATGGAGGATGCGTCAGCAAGATGAGACAGCTCGTGAGAGAGAGAGAGAGCGAGGGGTTGTGTATGATCCCTTTGTTCACCTCGGGTGGGTACTGAGCCTAGAAGGGTATTTCCCTGGGTTCAGCTCCGTGCCAAGGGTTTAGTGTTAACGTGTGGGTCTCTCGCGCGCGTATGTCGTAAACCCCCGCCGAGCGGACCGTGTGTGGCGCGAGCCTAAAACATGACAGCGCTTTACATGATCTTCCTCATTCGTATGGCGGGTTCAGTCCACCCTAATGCCGTAGATGTTGAGGAGAAGTAGAATATACATATATAACCTCAGTCTGTATAAGAGAGCAACGACTGAGCGAGAACAGAGCCGGAGGACCTACGCGTAGTCCCTCCCTCTGTGGGAATCGGCAGAGATTTTTAAGCGTAACGTCAGAAGCGTTGTGTGTCCCCCCCTCCCCCTCCTCCCCCAGCAGGGCGCTCCCTCCCAGCATCTGTTGACAGGCGCATTTTTTTTTTTTTCATCCCCAGCGATGATGGCATACGCAGCCGCAGCTTAATTTAGCCTTTGTTGTGCGTCACTGCCATCCTCATTCCATTTCCCAGAAACACTCGTATCTTTGTACACACTGGCAGCAGCTCCTGTTCGCTGGTGGTGTTGGACGCCAGTAGCGCGCTCCAACCATCACCACACCGCTACAGATCGTTCGTCTCTCATTACAAGGGGGAGTATTTACCTTGGAAAGACATTTTTCATCTCGAAAAAGTTATTTACGTTAGTAGTAGTGATATCTGGCCAAGCCGTGTGGAGGTCTTGTGAGAGCGTTGGCCATGATGGTACACGCGCGTAGTCTCATAATTGGCCTGATGTATATGTTGAAGAGAGACGGGCGTGCACTGCTTGCTGGTCGGTAAAGGAAAGTTATGGTGCTTTGAGAAGGTTTTCACGGGACACAAGTCTATAGCACTTGGGTATGTGTGTCACTCCATGGGGGTTGGGGGGGGGGAGCTAGACCTCACCCACAAGACACCCCCTCCTTATCCCCTTCCCCCCCAGTGCCGACCTGGGCACCAGCACTAGGGTAGACCTCATCCACCAGACCATAATATCTGAGATCATCGCCAGTAATCGTGCCAGTCCCCCCCCCCCTCTCTCTCTCTCTCTCTCTCTCTCTCTCTCTCTCTCTCTCTCTCTCTTGCTATCGTTAGAAATCTGAAAATTCACCCAGTGGGAGCGTGGTCTCTCATTCCTGACACCGTCCCAGATTAATGAGAGGTTAAAGTTCCCGCCAGAGATGAGTCCTTTCTCTCAGTGGTAGAACTACAGGCGTTGGATAGTCTGGGCTACAATTAACACAACTTGTAAGCACCACTACCAGTGCAAGTCACGCTACTTATGGATCTTATAATCTTGCAGCGGCTAGGTCTCTCATGAAGTCTTATGTTTAAAACAGCGAGATGGACATATTTTTTTCGTATTTTCAAGTCGTTTAAGGACAGTTGCCATTCCATTTTGCGTTACTTCCTGCAGGACAGTGCCATCTGTATCACCGAACTGTTGGATAGTATAGGGCTTAGGAGTTTACCGTCTGGAGTGCTTATTTCCATACACACCTTGTTTAAATACAGTTCTTGTCGCACGGGAAGAATTTACTACTTTTCTCCAATGCTTTCCCATCGAACACAGCAATTTTTACCATCTACTCAGCCATTTCGGTAAACATTACTCAGCCCTGTACCTTATCCAAGTTTTCCTTAAAATTTGCGAAACCTGAGAACTTTTGCCGTTATTTGTTAGGTAGTAGAACGTTCAACTGATGGTACACCTTCTAATAAAGCCACTGAGGCCATTATTTAGAGAGTCTAACCCGACCTGAGACAGTTTAGGCTGCTGGCAGAGTGCACCCACCGCTACCACTGTCGTCTGTGCTGGTGCCACCGTCCCTGCCGCTGAAGGACGTCTCACCTCATGCCCTCGTAACTTTTTATTTTTACCTCAAGTTTACCGGGCAGACCTCTCCGAAGGTTGCCCCTGTGGCACGTCGAGGTGTTGGAACCTTGTACCGTAGTACTGGAGGGGATGTTCCTGCCTTCCATGACCTACCCTGAAAACTGTTGGCTGTGTGGAGACGTGAACACCCAACAGACACAGGAATGTGGACACTTGTCACCTAAGGAAGGCGAAGGTGGGCTCCCACACGCCCTCCACGCTATGTGTCCGCCTTGGCCAGGGGCGCGGCAGGCGCCCTCACCCTGGCGACCCATCCCCGAAGCTCGGGCCCCGCCAGGCACAGGTAACAGGAGTCAGGTTGTGGCGTTCGTCGCCCTGGGAGGCTGCCACTACTCCATGAGCTGCGAACTCTCGCGTTTGCGCAAGATTTTTGCCGATTTTTTATGTTTTGTTGGGCACAAGACGTTTCCCGGGTTTGGGAGTTTGATGTTTGTTGGGCACACGACCTCTGCCGGTTATTGGAGGCTGTTTAACGTAGAATCTGTTTATATATTGTGCTATAACACCGCCAGACAACAAGTAGAGTTAGTGAGGCGAGTCGCTGGCACATCTGTGCCATATATCTTCAGTTTAAACTGGTAATTTTACTGTCAGCATGAGTCTAATAGATCAGTCCGCGATGATATTTATTATTCTTAATCTGCCAAAGTGTAAGAATAGATAAAGAGGAGAAGAATATGCACGTGAGAATAGACCTCTCTCTCCCTTTTATATACACTGTTTGTTCAAGAGATGGGAGGGGGGCGGCCCTCACGAGTGTTAGACTCGCATCCTGTACAGTGCAAATAGGTAATTACACACACACACACACACACACACACACACAGAAAGAGACGGAGAAAATAAGAGAAAATGGAGAAAGGGATGGTGGTTGACGAGAGGAAGATCTCTGGTAGTGGTGAACACATTAGCGTATCTGGGCATCAAAGTAGCATCTGCACAAGTTTTTACTTGCGGCTGCTGCCTTGTCAACAGTGTGGACAAGCCCGGGGCGCCTCGCCTGTTTTTCCCTCCCACCAGATAAGGCGGTTTAAGTTCGTGTTCTGCTGGGGGAAGGGGCCCGCCTCTAGGACGCATCTGGCCGAGGCACAGGTGCTCCCTCCAGCGGGAATATAATCCTGCGGCAGTTGCAAATGTTCATAGAAACGCTGAACATTCGCAGTTCGTTGTGTTTGGTCGGGGAGACCGAGGATAGACTTTGGGTGAATTTTAGTTACGTTTTCCTGGCTTCCTTGCCTAGGCCTCGTCTCCGTGCCATGTGTTGCCCACGTCGCCCTCACACCTCTCCCACACTCAGTGCTGAACCTCCCCTGATCACGATGAGGCCTTTGACGCTAGGCGTCAGTAGCAGAACTCTGAGTGTTATACCAATTCAGGCATGCGAGGTGATCAAATTAGCTTTTTTTTTTTCTCATGTACTGCCAGCAGTCCTATGATACCAATGTGGTGGGCCAGGTTACCAGAGTAGGTATGACGTGTGGCGAAACAGTGGTGAGGTAGTGGAGGGAGTGATGGACCAGTAGTGAAGTGGGGACGTATTAGTGGCGAAGCGTTGGTGACACACTGAAGAGGCATTGACTTGGCAGTAGCAAGATGGTAATGAAACAGTGGCGAACGAATCAGTGGTTAGGCAGTGGTAAGGCAGTGATAAGACAGTGGAGAAACAGTGGACAGTTCAGGGTAGGGGGGGGGGGGAATTGGCCAGCAGTGTGGTTAGACGGGGGCCCAGCATGGACGCTACCACATATGGCCCACCTGGTCACCACACTAGCCTGAGGTGGAGGACACCTGCGGTGGTTCTCCAGTCACCTCACAGCTTCGCAACAGACACCCTTCATACCCTCGAGTGCCACAGGCTTTCTCCGCGCACGTAGCCGGGTAAGCCGACATTCCCAAGGGCTTTCCCATTAAATATCGGCGTTCAAGATAAGAGGAGATTGCTAAATTGGCCCCCCGACGAGGGTATAACTTGGCCAGAATTTACCTCGGCCCCGACAATATGAGTCGTTCTTTTCCGTGCGGCCGACACCTCCACCCATTACTTACTGTGGCCCAGTCACACTGATGGTTGTGGTGGTGGTGGTGGAGTTGTGGTTCTGGCTGATGGTTGTTGGTGGTGGTGTTGTGGGAGGGGGTAGTGTTAGGTGGTTGTGGTTCGTGGAGATGTTGAATTGGTGGTGATGGTGGTGGTGATGTGTTGGCTGATGGTGATGATAGTTGAGGGTGGTGCTGGTGATGATGGTGTTAGTTCTACGTGGTGATGAGGATGGCATTGTTGGAGATGATGGTCGTGGTTGTGGTGGTGATAAATTATGTTTATAGGGATGGTAGTGGTGGTTGCAGTGATGGTGGTGGGAATGGTGGTTATACAGGTATTTTTTATGGATGGTGGTGGTTTGAAGGGATTGCGTTGGTGGCTTTACTGTTGATGTTGGTGAGGATGGTTATAGTGTTGGTGGTTGGTTGATGTTTATGAGGACTGCAGTGTTGATGGTAATATTTGTGTTAGTGATCCAAGGTGTTGTTGGTGTTCCTTAAATGCTCAGTATTTCAGCCTTTATGTCTCTAGTGTTGCCTCTGTGTGTGTGTGTGTGTGTGTGTTGCAGCTGTAGCCACAGCACCAGTATGAAGCCTTGCCACTCTCCTCTCCCCCCATCCACCTGCTGTAAAATCCTCCCCTCGTGACTCCTCCCCATGTCTCGCCCTATTCCCCACCTCCTCTTTACAGTCTCCGTGTCCCCTCCATCTTTCGCCTCCTCTTCCTCCTCCTCCTTGCTTTATTCATCATTCTCTCTCTCTCTCTCTCTCTCTCTCTCTCTCTCTCTCTCTCTCTCTCTCTCTCTCTCTCTCTCTCTCTCTCTCTCTCTCTGCTTGATCCTCTCACGTTGTTACCTCTCTCTCTCTCTCCCTCTTTACTCTCTACCTCCCCCTGACTGTCACTGTCCTCTCTCTGCCTCCCTTCTCCCCTCTCTGCCTCCCTTTATTACGCCTTTCGTTATATCGCCTTTTATCTCTCTTTTTTTCCATTTTCTTCTCCACATTCTGCCTTTTCACTTCAGTCTCTTGCCTTCCCTCTCCCTTCCTTCGCTTTCTGCTTTGCTTCTCCTCTTCGTTCTTTGCCTCCTTTCTCCCATCTGTGTCTCTGCTTCCCTCCTCACCCCTCTCTTCCTCTCCTCTCCCCTCGCTTCCCTCCCCTTCTCCCTCGGGCTCGCTGTTTACAGATCGTTTACAGCCCCAGGTTTGTGCCAAAAGAAACAGCAACAACAACTGGCTGAAATATCCATCCAGTGGAGGGACACTTGTACACACCTCCCGTGCACTTGGTGCTGTGTGTAGGCCGAGTCTTGTGTGGTCAGGGAGGAGGAGTGTGTGACTGGGTGCCACCCTGGGTCAGTGCCGCGTGTTTGCCCAGTGCCTCACGGCCGCTTGGGTGCCGTGGCCGGGAATGGTGGCCAGTAACCCTCCCCCCCCCCACTCCCCTGCCTCAGCAACGCATTTTCCTCGTTCTGTGTACGTATGTGGTGGCAGCCAGTAATGACCCGTAAACTCGGGACACTTTAAAGTAAACTGTTTTTTTAATGTATCTATTTATTTTATTTTTCAATTTATTTATTTATTTTGCAATTGGCGGGGGAAGGTGAGGAGGGAGAGAGTCGTAGCGGGAGAGCCTATGTCAAGTCATTTATGTGTAAGTGGTGTGAAGCTTGAACATGGCTGCGGTGAACTATACCGCAGAACCAACAGGTGTGTTGATGTTGGAATAAGCACATCACACACCACCTCCGAACCGGAATCGTGAGTGGAGATTATGTAGAAAAAGGAGCCAGTGAGAACGTCATTAGACAATTCGGGCTCAGAGAGAAGTAAGATATTAGGAGAGGTACTAGACAGATGGTGTTCAACTGAGAAGATTATTACTAGAGAGACCACGAATGTTGGCATAGTGAATAGAAAAAGAGACAGATCTAACAGAGAGGGAAGGGTCGTAGGAGGGGCCGGTACTCCTGCTGTCTGAGACCTCTCTCTCACTGGCAGCGGTGTCGCCATATATGTTACTGTAACTCTACCTAGCCGGGGTATAACAAGCTTACTAATATTCAGTGCTACCCACAACCTTATGATAAAGTATGCAAGTAAATCTATTACCCTCAGAAAAAAAATTGAAGGTGTTTCAAAATATTTTTTAACCCAAAATTATTGATATTGTAATATAATGAAACGCGTTATAGATATACCTGAAATAATCGTGGAAAATATAATGCTTCCCCAAGCCAGCAGATAACCAGTCAGTAAGAAGCAAATAATCACAGAGTTTACTGTGAGAGTAGTCATTAAATACTTAACTACAGGCTTTAATGAACCACAACATATATTTCAATCCCAGATTCGTAATCAGCATGAAAAATACTCCTTGTACTGAGGTTTCCAAGCAAATCCGTTACCCTCACAAAAATTCCACAAATTATAGGTTCAGAGAAGTTTTTAACCGGAAGACGTCTTTGTTTTCAAAGTGAAATTTAATGAAGTGCTTCTGTAATTGAAATAATGATGAATTCTCAGTTAGGCGTTCGGAGAAGGAATTCTGCAAAAGATAGGGAGAAACAGATAACAGAGTTTGTTACCCAGGAGCTGCAGTGGTTACTTATTGGAAAATCACGATGACATTAGGAACACAAGTGACTTATTTGTAGATAATTCAAGCATAGGTCAGAGGAATGACTCGAGCTGGAGTCCCTTTCATAGGGCCCCTGCAGCTTCGAGGCTGCGCTCCACGCAGGAGCAGGAGAGTGGTGGATTTCTTTGGATCGAGAGCGTCCTCGACGTGACAGCAATCATCATTTATCTTTATAGACAATGTTATTAAGTTCCTTTCCTTCTTAAAAGCTTGTCATAATACTTTCTACTTTTTGTGCTCTTCGGTTGATGAGGCGAGACTAATTGCGCAGAGAGAAGAGAGAGAGAGAGATGGGGAAGAGGAAGACGCGGAATGGAGAAGCCGGGAAGGGGGGGTGGGGGGTGGCAGCAGTACCGGGAGGCACCTGAAGACGATCTACTCTATTTACAAACACAGTTGTTGCTCTGGTTTTTATACCGTCTCGTGACGTCAGTTCAGTGGCGGCACTTCATTGGTCGGCGCTTGGTGCCCACTCGAGAGTACCCCGAGGTCACCATATGAGTGCGTTCAGAGTGGGTTGGCCCAGGGGCCCCCTTTAAGAGAGTGAGTTGGCCCGGGGGGCCCATAGAGTGAGTGTTTGGTGTGCGTGACCAGTGTCCAGGTGGCAGGCAACCGGTACGCTTCGTGATCGCTAGAAACGCACGACTGACCTCGAGATCCGTCGGCCATCGTATTAAACTTTAACTTTTTATCGTCGTAAATGGCACGTGGAGCGTCGTAACAGAGAGTCACGCGGACGCAAAGGGTGGCTGGCAGACGCCCTCGCTGGGGGGGGGGGGGGTTCCTTCCTCCGTGGCAGGGTAAATTCGACGTCGCACTTCCACACATGGGGGCGTCTCACGGCCAGATTGGTCTGCTTCCACTCCCGCTTCCTGGTAGACGACGTGAAAATTCACAGTTCCCCGAAACATAGAGACGTCGACAGTATAAGCGTTGAAGTAAGACCTCGGAGAAGAGGACTCAAACTATAAACGCTATGATGACTCTTGAAATCGTTTTAGTTCTGTCGAAGTGTGAGGATGACAGTGTTGGTCTCTAGTGGCCCGTTTGTTGAACTGCTTGTGAGAGGTGTGAGGGCGATCGGTTATTGCTGTATCCACCGATACAAGCAAGAGCTGTGGACGTCGTTACGTAACCCCGAGTGTTGAATGTCATCCAATATAAAACCGGATCACACGGGTGTTGTCTGCTGTGCGTTAGGGACGTCACCTGTCATCATCAGATGCGATGAACGGCTGCCGTTATGACCCGAACATTATATTATACAACTTGTCTCAAGAGGTAGAGATGTCATGAAGCGTGTGTGCGAAGCTGTTCTTTGGGTGGTGATGGTTCATGTTTATGGTCGGGGGGGGGGGAAAGGTCGTTCACCTGGCCTGGCTTGGGAGGTATGAATATCGTTGGACTTATGGCTATTAACAGATAATGTCATGAACTCAGCCGTATGCCAGACATGCAAAGCATAGTGGGAGGTGCGCCGAGATCACGGGGCATATGTTCACCCATGAGGAAGCTAACCTGAACAGTGTAGACGACCATGACGGTATTTTCAGCCGCTTGGTCGTATTACTGTGCGTCTTACAGCCGTGGCCCCCTCAACCCGCAACGTGCCTGCCTGCCCCAGATTTAATGGTGATTCCCGCGACTGGAGGTTATATACTGGTGTCGTTGCCTCTTATTTGATGTCGGCCGATGGCTGGAATCGTATTACTTGCCGCAGTAAGTCTTCTGCGGCGCTCCAGGGCCAAGGCTACAGGGTTGCTTGGGTTCCCTCCGCCCCAACGAATGTAAGCTAAAAGTTTACTGTAGTAAACCTCTTCCTGAGGTTTTGTTGAAACATCTGTATTATCCCCAGAATCTACGATTTTTTCCGGATTTTATTTCATACTCTATACTGAACTTGAAGACAATACACAGATTTCCTTCTGAGAATGAGTGGTATACCTAAGTTTTCTCGAAAAACTAACATGCATATATATCGCATATCCATCGGTATATATGATCATGTCTCCAGGAATAGAAATCAAAAGAGGATACTTTTACTGCTCTCCTGCAGACGTACCTATCTTAGACCATTAGGTCTTTTGTTATTTGTCCTTCCTCTCCCCAGATACTGTCCTCCTGCAGGTAACGTCGTCATAGACCGCCAGGTCTTCCCGCCAAATGCCCTTCCCACTCAACACTCCTTTGTAACAGCCGTGTGGGAGCGGCAGCCCCCTGCGTGTATCCTTGTTCGACTACGGTGCGTTATTCCTCATCATGTGATTCACACGATGATATCAGCAGGGTTATAAGGCGAGCGATCCTCCCTACACGTGTCTTAGCGATGTTAACGCCAGAGGGAAAGTGGTGAGGTTAATGTAGGTTACCATGGCTGAGATATGCTGGGAAAAATAGGTGCTCTCTCTCTCTCTCTCTCTCTCTCTCTCTCCGTACCGGCGTCTGGATCTTATGATATTCTGTCAAGATCGTTTTATTTTCGTCTCATCTCCCACCGTACGGGGGAGAGGGGAGACTCCGTCTTCATGTTCCTCGTTCGTTTGCTGGCGGCGTCACAGGGGGCGGCGGGCGCCTCTCCCCCCCCCCCCTCTCCACGCGCTCCTGCCGCTTCTGACCCAAATCCTTCATTTGAGTGAAATATTCTTTCAAGAGTCTGTGTCTGAAAGTGGAAAGGTTACCAGGACTGTAGTCCCGCTTCCGAGGACGTAACAGAAGTCCTTTTATGCAAATTTCGTATGCACACCTGTGATTCCACCTTGATCGATACTGAAAATATGGTTGTTTTAGTTGCAGGAAGCTGAAGTTACGGTCATTACGTGCACTAACAGGTTTTTTTTTTTTCGTGAAGTTTTCGGCTTATCTAAATTTAAGTTCTTGATTCCGCTCACACATTACGTCCAGAACTCTGATCATCCAACTGGTGAGGCAGCTGGCCCTCTCCGGCGACGCAGATGGTTCAAAACCCCCATCGAGTGCGCCACCTGTGCCTTCATATTTCCTCCACCTGCCCTGTCACCAATAAACTGCGGCAGCTGCACCACCCCACCTGTGGCGGCCGCACCCACGCGTTGCACACATCATCTGTGGCATCAGGCGGGCTCTGTCGCCTCAGCTCACCGCCAGTCGTTGCATCATGGCCCGTCGGTCTGTCTGTCCATCATGATTCGGGGGGAGGGGGGGGGACGGTAACCAGTAGCTCCTGGCGCCCTACCAGATAAATGTTGCACATCCGTCTTGCTGGTGGAGGGGGAGGAGGGTATGTGAGGGGAGAGAGGTGAGTTCTGGGCTGGGACGGGAGGAGCAGGAGGAGGGGGAAGGGAGTTGGCAGTTGGCCCTGTCTCTCTGGGAAACAATTGGCATCAGGTGAGCCACCAGGGTTGTACACACACCGTCGCACTGCCCTGAATATCAGTGAGAGAGAGAGAAGAGAGAGAGAGAGAGAGAGAGAGAGAGAATGACCTGTTTGTGCATAACGAGTGGTTGGTGGAGTTCTGCAGCATTTGAGAGCCTTCATCTTTCAGTCGTGTCATACGGTTACTTGATTATTTTTTTCCGTCGTTTTTACGTTTTCTACATTCGGTGTTTCTTCTCGCATTTTGTCCCGTTCGTCCACCATTGTGTTTCAGTAAAAGTATTCCTCGAAATATTTTGTAAACTTTTGTGTCTCGTTTAGTTCCTCGTGTTGCCACGTTGACCGACCCGTGTCTCTTTCGAAATAAGCTGCGTCTCGTAGACATGCAGAGGCGTGGAAGTTGTGATCGGGTCTCTCTCCTCCCTTACATGTCGGGTAAGTACATATATCTGTCACCCTCTTCCTCCCACCTCCGTCGTAGCTCATCTCCTTTACTGTATGTATGTATGTGTGTGTGTGTGTGTGTGTGTGTGTGTGTGTCCTCCGTTTTGGCGTGTATCTGCTTAACACCACCAGTCTGCCAGTCGAGTGTCGTCGCCTGGTAACCAGGCTCATCTGCCATTGTTTCTCCCAGCGGGCAGAGTAGAGTGTTGGATATGGCTGTGTTGTACCAGTGTTTAACGCCTGGTGTGCACTATGGCAATGATAAAAGGGGCTCCCAAGCGCTTATCTCTGGGACGTGAAGCAGTCGAGTCTTCCCCACGGCTGTCAGAACACGTCAGTCAGTGTTATGAAAGTGTTATCAGTTATGCCCGAATTGTTTTGCTCTATTTGTTCAGTTCAGTAGCCGTGGTTCCCCCACATCCCCTAGTTTATTTATTTCTGTTTTTATGGATATTTGATTCTAAGATGTGTATTCTTAGATGGGTTTGCAATTGATATAGAAAAAAAAAAAGTTGAGAATCTTCGTTTTAGGGTCAGGTCAAAGGCAAGACCAGGAATCGTACCATCGTGCTCATGGGCTGCGCCGTCGTTCTCAAGGGTCGTACCGACGTGCTCAAGGGTCGTATCGTCGTGCCGCTTCACTCAAGGATCACACCATCGTGTTCAGAGGTCGTACCCTCTTGTTCGGTGGATCTCATCATCGTGGTCACGGGTTAGGGTGGGTTTTGGTCACGCCATTAACATATCACTATTTTTCATTTACCATAGTTCATTTACCTGATGCATGAATGATGGGTAAGTGCATTCATTACTTGTTGCAGTTTGCCAGTTTGTTCAGGCCAACACCCTACCAGGAAACATAGTGTTCTTCAGACCTGCATTAAAAGACATCCTTTTATGATTGCATAATATATGTTTTGTCTTTAAAACCCTGTTATATATATATATATATATATATATATATATATATATATATATATATATATATATATATATATATATTGAATAAATACGTATACAAGGTTTTCATGATAAAAAAGTGGATTTTCCAGAGTATAGAAGTGGTAAATAAAGATTGTTGGATATTGTGCCTTGTGTCTTAACGCTGAACCAATCGGTAAACGGGAAGGTTAGCGTGATGGGGAAATTCTTCCATAACGTAGACAAACGTAGCTTAAAAAAACACCTTTATGGAAGAAATGCCGATCGCGCTCTACGGAGTTCTTCGAAGGTCTAAATCTTGTGTATATACAGTGTTATTGTGGTTTTGGGTGTGGAGATAGAGCAGCTGTTCAACACTATACATGTACCTTTCCCCCTACATTAAACGGCTTTCCCCCACCCTCTTGTCTTCAGACCCCACCTCAACCCCCTCTTTTAGCTTCCAGAAATCCGAAAGTCGTTGACGTCTTTGTTCCTCGCAACATGTTGCATTAGGTGATGAGTCGACGTCATTGTGTTTCTGTTTGTAGTCTCACATAGCCTAGCCTATGGATAGCAGGTTTGTCTCGCTTAGTCATGATGGCAGGGCCGGGAACCATTCCCCACACTGGCTTCAGCTGGTGCACGAGTGATGACAGGAAGTCGGTAATCCTGGCAGAATTTTGCTTTCAGTTGGTGGATTTTTGTCCCGCTTTCCGCGTGGCTATGGGGGATCTTTATCACAGGTCTGGGGTCTTGGTAGTTGTATTCTGCTTCTCTGAAAATTTTCGCGATGGTACGAATCAGCAGGTGACCATCCTAGTTAGATTTTCATATTTTTCACATTATTTTTCATTTTTACCTTTCTAGAATTATAATGGTCTTTAGATATCTTGTGAGCACGTTGAAGGTAAGGCTTTTCATGCTGAAGATTTGAAGCACCAGCCACTTATATCAGACATGGGCTTTTGGCGCAGACACATGCAGATTTAAAGGGAAAAATCTAAAGAGGGGGCTGAAGGAGGCTTGATTCAGGGCTGTTATAGAGAAACGTGTGATCAGATGGCGTCTTGCATGCCTTTATTGACAGAAGCACAACGTTTTAGTGGTGATTTTCATCAGTTTTCGGGCGCTGTCTATGGGATTTATAACCAGGGCCTCATGAATGACCATTTTACGCTCTATGGCCTTTCTTTTTCATTCATTACAATCTCTCTTGGTAATCTCAGTCAGATGTAGAAATCATTTCAGATTGGAACACACAACAATATATATATATATATATATATATATATATATATATATATATATATATATATATATATATATATATATA
>JAYMFT010075030.1:0-14464 GCA_038088735.1 Panulirus argus
AAACACAAGAAAGTACGGTTACCAGGGCAAATGGAATAACACTCAAAGCTAAAAGATGTAGCACGGACGTGGGAAAAAGCTTCTTTTCCTATTGGTGTTTTCAGCACTGGAATAAGATACCGTGAGACGTAGTGAATGCTAACTATAAATACCTTCAAAAGTTGTTTAGACAGATATTTCATAGATTCAGATATACTCTGACAAAAACTCCAAAAATAAACTGTATAAACGACAGCTGTAACGGGGACAGTAAAATACTAATGTGCAGCAGCGAAGAGTCTGCGATAGCTTAAAAAAAAAAAATGCTGAGCGGAATAACATTTTCTTGTCAAGCTATTTTTTTTTTATTCGTTAACAGACAACCCAATCGTGGGACAGTCATTCCTTCAGTTGCCTGTCTTTCTCATGTAAACTCATGTGTCCATCATCCTAGGGGTAGACTTACCATTGTCCCAGGGCAGTATAGGAGACCGAAATACAGCCCCTGTTCCCAACCGTAGGACTCTTCCATCCTCCTCCTCCTTCTCACTTCTCTAATGTCTGCTCTTACACCATCTCTCTTCCTTTTTCCCTCAATGCTTACCCCGGTTCATCAAACATTTATCTTACTTTCTCATCCTCCCTCCCTTCCTTTAAACCCATCCATATTACACCGTCCCTCCTTTTTATATCTTTATTGCTCCTTGCTCTCTCCCTATGTCATCACTCTCCATAACGTTCCCACTTGAATACTCTACACCTTTCTCTTCCTCGCTCACCCTTTGCATTCCCTTGCTCCTCACCCACACAAGGTTGGACCAATAAACGAGTTTAATAGACGAGACATTACGAATATTTCCTTACTTTCCGAAAGTCATTCTTTGATACACAGTCACGAAAACACATACAGAAACAGACACAGACACACCCATACATTTATCCATACTTAAACAGACACATATGCCTACACAAAGAAAAACTAGTCGACATAAACTACAACCACACACACATGCACATTTATCCATACACATGAAACTAACACACAACACACATATAAACACAGAGAATGACAAGGAAACAGGGACATACAAACATACACACATATACATAACTGCAAGCACTTAAAGAAAAAGAAGCACTCATATGAGCACTCAAAGACATTCATATAAGTTCAGGTACTTGAAGAAATTCCATACATACGCACAAACAGACAAATACAGACCACACGTATGTCTAACAAACTGCCAGATGTCTCCAGATGTTCACAAGGAAGTACCAACCAATCACCTCATAATACAATAAAGAAATATAGTCTTGATACTTTGATAATTTGGATATAAAAGATCTGAGACGTTGTTCACTACTGTCTTCACGAATTGAGAGGTTCATCATAGCGGTTGAGAAGGTGAGTAATTAAGTAATCAGATTAGAAATATATTATGGATGGGCCTGTCTGGGATTTGAACCCGAGACCTCCTGCACCCAAAGCAGGAATCATACCCATAGACCAATAGGCCGATGTCGTTTACCAGCATGAATATGAATGATTAGTTGCTCTTTTTCAGAACCTGGGACCTACAGTACCTGATGCAATAATATTCCTCCCAAAAGAAATAGCTTTACGTGTAGACAACTTAGCTTTCCTTTATATAAGATTAACTTTTGTGAAAGACATAGATGACAAAAATTTATTCAAAAGAACCTCGGGCCTGTTCGGGAGTTGAACCCGGGACCTCTCGCACCCTAGGCGAGAATCATACCACTAGACCATCAGGCCAGAGAGAAGTGGTTGAAGCTTCCTTGTGCCGACATTCCCTAGACCGTCAGCAGTTCTAATGTGGAACGCAGCTGACACCAGCTGGCGTGTGAGATTTCAAAACAGTGCATTCAGTCGTGCAATATTACATACTAACAGGCATGAGATTCCCTATACTCTTTCTTAGAAAGCTCAAATAAATAACATCACAAAATATATTTCCCAAAAGTGGGATACAGTACAGATGAAACAGTTTCCTTTTGAAAGCTAATCCGTATCTACTGAGGTCGCATTCACCATCGGTTAGTGTAATGGTCTCATATATCTGGTGGCTGTTCTTCTGTCTCACAGTTAGTAAAACTGGTATCAAAGGCCGTCTCTCCCATTGTACCAACTCATTTCCGCCACAGTCACCTTTCCATTTGTTGAAATGGTCCCTCCCACTCTTTAAGGACCATTTCGGCTAATACCCTCAGAAGTTATATACTTGCGTCTCAACGCTTAAGACCTAACCCAGATACCGTAACTACTTGCGCCTTCCTGTGGTTTCTGTGTGACGGCCAACATCACGAGGATTGTTCTTTATGATACGTTCTTATTTCCTCGTACGAAAAGGTCTTATAACTTTCCCACTTTTGATAACCTTGTCGACAGTCGTCTGAGTAGGTCACATCAACCCTTTTATCATATACTTCTTTTTTCTGATGAGGATATTATCTAATTTATTAAATCAACTTCTCTTCGATTAGGGTGTAATAGACCATGTTCTATCAGTCTCAATAAAAACGACTTTTTTCACCTTTCTATTACGGCAAGGTCGATTTCTCTTTCAAATTGGCAAATGAAGAAGAAAAAACAAAGACCTATATATGTATGGTTCACACATACTTTTCATAAGAAACCCTAATAACTTGTGCTAATTACTGCTAGTTCATGGGCATAAGATTTATACTATTTCTCAAATGAAGTTAAAAAGCTCATTACTTGCCAACTAAAATATAGAAGGCGGCTAAGAGGTACGGAAGGGGGAGGGGTTGGAAACCTTTCACTTCTTGTATTTCACTTCCTAAAAGATGGAGCAGAAGAACGAGCCAGGTAAGAAAGGCTTATCCGCCTCGACGTCTTAGGTTCATGTGTCTGAGTATGTGTGCATGTAAATAAGATGGGAAGAGAGGTGAGATAGGTAGTATGTTATTTTTGAGAAGAGGAACCTAAACATTTTCACTCTGATTGAATCAAAACTCGAGGGAAAAGGGAGAATAATGATTTGGGAATGTCTCTTGGGTAAAGTAGGAAGTTAGTTTGAGGGTAAAAGCTAAGGAAGGGATAGTAAGAGTTATGGAAATGTGTGAAAAAGTGTAAGGATATGAGAGGGATGGGGGATTATGCTCCTAGCCTCAAGATGTAAGATGTAGACAGGCAAGTGTATTTGGAGCAGGTGAGTGAGTGTGTCAGTAATCGTGATGGAAGAGTTCGGGTATTATTGATTTTACTTTCGATAGTGATATAATGTGGCAGTTAAAGGTATAACAAGGGGCATGGAGAAGCCGATATCGCGGATAAGAAATTTGAACAGCTTTGGGGGTTGTGTGCTGAAAAATGATGGTGACTAGGAATACCAGACTTAAAAAGGACATACATAGTTATATGTGGGTGGGTAGAAAAGATGGTAAGAGTACATTAAAAAATAGAGACACAGATTTTTCAGAGAAAGACCTGTAGATTATTCTTGAAAATAAAGTTAGTCGTTGATTCAAAGCAAAATATTTATCAAGTTCCCGATGAAACCTAACTACAGGACTGCTCTCAAGTACTCTTATTGGTAAAATATTCCATATGTTATTGATACACTTTACTACTTATCTGATCTCATGCTTCTATCACCTAACTGTTTGAAGATTGGCTAACCTCGCCTACAACCATCTCTACTGACATTGGCAAATCAGAACACATGCTTTAGATAAATAGATTCCATCCGTAGAGTAAATAGTATTCCGCCAGTTGGATGCATTCTAGTTGCTAATGAATGGTACTTATCCACTTCCTCCACGAGTTAAAGAAAAAAAATATATTAATGGAATCGCAACCTTCTTCCTAAATCTATCTATAGCTGTCTGCTTACCTGCCTATCAACTTTATATTCCCTCCTGCACAGAGACAAACAATGGGTTTCCTCCTACTTTCAGACAAATTGTCATTCATTGTATCTTTGACATAATCCACTCAAGTACCAGGTACTGCAAAAGAACTCATCAATATCCTTGAATGACTGTCACCAACGGTAAAGAATTCCTCACCTAAGCTAGGATGGAACACCCCCTAGATAAGTTTGACGATGTAGTTTCAAACAATCCCGAAGATGTGATTATTGTCGTTCAGGTGGGGACGACCAATATAGTTAAAGGGAGATCGGAAGAAATGTTTGTGAAGTATAGGAAACGTATTAGCAAGTTTATAGAATGTCGTAGGAAATTATATTAGGATTGATACCATGGTGTGACGTCGATTCGTGTACCTTCAGTAGAATGCTCAGGACAAACAGAAGAGTCAAAGCTCTCTGTAGGGAGGAGAATAGTGTGTTTAGTATAGACCTTTGGGACCATTTTTGTTGTGATAGATCTCTGTACGCTAGGGACGGTCTTTACTTAAATGGAATAGGGAAAGCCCGCCTTGACAGAGTATTAGACGAGAACGGTCGAGCTAACGATGGAACAAGGGGAGTGGGGAGGGGTGAGGGGGTAGCTGTGGGAGGTGGATCGGTGCGGGGGGGAAGCTGAGTGTGAAAGAAACCTGAGGAACAAGGCGTCCAGTTTCACCCCGATAAAGGTATCGCTAGAGGATGGATGGGACCTTGGCGGTAGGAGTCCTCGGGGATTAGCGAAAACTTCACAGGTAGACGAATTAGCCACGGAAGGTCAAGTGGGGTCAGCTGGGGACAACTCAGGCAGTATAAGTAGCGAGTTAGCACAGCTGCAGTTCATTTCTCAGATAACTGTTGGGACCCAAGCTGGAAGGGTCCAGTGCGGGGAGAGTCAGAGTAATGCCACAACCCAAAATGGAATGGAGAACCGTCACTCTACCGCTGCTGCACACGCACACATTAAGTGTTAATACAAACACGCATATCGACAGTAAAAGAAATGCAAATTCAGTCCAAAAATCAACTCCAAGGTAAGTTTTATATACACATATGCCAGGAGCATCTTTTTGAAACACGACGAACTTAAATCCTATGCAATAACTGAAAAAACGAACATTATTGCAATGCTCAGAATAAACGCTTTATCGCCGAGTTAGATATAAACCAGATGCAGGTTAGGCGGTGGAGCTTTCATCTACATTTATATACACACACTTATATACACACACTTAAGACTCTTTATATTGACATCACCGACAAGTTCAAAAACAAACTACGGCTCGGCGTTATTTACAGACCTTTTGAGCAAAAAGAAGACGACGATAAGATGGTATACAATGAAATCAAAACTATAGTAAACAGGTAGCAAGTTATAATGGTAGGAAACTAAAATAGGCCAAACATAAACTGGAACACGTTAACTAGTGACCAAGAAGAAACGATATTTACGGAACTGATTGAAGACGCTTTTCTAGAACATTTAACTAAAAGAAAAAAAAAATCTGCTGGAGGTAGAAACATTCTTGATTTTGCTCTCACCAGCGATATAAACTTAAGCAACTCTTCCGAAGTAGGCGACAGTTTCTCAAACAGCGATCACGGTTTGATTTGGTTAGAGATAAAATCAGATTTTGAAATAGATTACAGGCGAGCAAACTTGGAAGACATTAGGCACGAAATATGCAGTACCAATAGGACAAAACTTTTGTAACGTTCACGCAATAGAGGAAGTGTGGAATAATCCTAAAAACACAGTACTCGAGATTAAAAATAATCATATTCCACATTGCAAAGAGAGCTTGCAACGTTTCAAAACCATTATGGATGAATAGGAGAATAGAAGGACTACTTTGCCAAAAGACGAAAACGTATAAGAAGCTCAAATCAACGGGAACCGATGAAAATCACCAGGACTTAACGCGAGGCAGAAAAAGCAATTTCGTTAAAAGTTAAAAAGAATCCTAAGGAACTCTTCGAATATATAAGACAAAGGAATTCAGTAAATGAATGAGTTGGACCATAAAGAAACGAATGTGACACACTAACTACTGAAGGCAAGGAAATGACTACCATACTAAATTATTCTTCTAGCTCCGTATTCACAAACTGAATAACATCTCGAATACTGCAACCAATGAAAATGTTTCAAGGATCTGATGAAGAAGAGTTGAAGGTGAAAGAAATAGATAGCTTTGAACTACTCAAATACCTAGACCAACTAAATCTTAACAAATCCAACGACCCAAAAAACTTAGCTCCAAGATTTTTAAAAGAGGTCAGGATACAACTGATATACCCATATCAAAAATATTCAACAAATCTCTATCACATGGTCAGGTGCCAACTGACTGGAAACTTTCAAATGTTACTCCTGTATATAAAAAAAAGAGGAAAAAAAGTGTGCCTTGAACTTCCACCCAATTACCCTTATATCAGAATTACGTAAAATAATGGAAAAATAATACGCGATAAAATTGTCAATTTTCTACAGGATCACAAAATTATATGGGATAACCAACACGGTTTTCGCAATAAAAGATCCTGCCTGACACATCCACTAGAATTTTCCTAATCTTATTTATCAGAATTTTGACGAAGAACTACCTTCTGCTTCAGTATATTTATATTTTCAATTGGCTTTTGTTAAAGCCCCTGACAAGAGACTTTTACATAAATCCAAAGCACACGGAAGAGGTGAAAAACTCTGTATATGGATCGGAGACTGGCTTACAGGAAGAAAGCAGCATGTAGTATTAAACGAAGAATCCTCAGATTGGCTAGACGTAACGAGTGGTGTGCCACATGGGTCGGTCCTACGCCCCATTCTTTTCATGATATATATCAGTGATCTAGAACTCGGTCTCATATCTAAGATCTCCAAATTTGGTGACGATTCTAAACAAAGAGGTTGAGCTGCAAACACGAGGGACTGTGAAGTGATTCAAAGAGATCTTAGCTTACTACCAGTTTGGTCAGACATATGGCAAATGAATTCTAATGTAGACAATTATAAAGTTATGCAATTTGGAGACAAGAATATAATTTATGAATACAAACTATTCGGAAACTCTCTAACTAAAGTAAATGAAGAAATGCACCTTGGTGTTGTCATTAGCAACAATCAGCAAGTTAAAAAGACAACCAAAGGTTACGTTTAATAGCAAGGAACAGATTACAAGAAACCAGAGACAATTCTCACGCATTAGAATTCTCTAGTGAGACCACACTAGGAATATGTAGTCCAGTTTTGGTCCCCAAGCTAGTAAACAGACAAGGAAAAATTAGAGTAAATAGCAATACGCGGGACAAAATTGATCCTATCCCTTAGAAATCTGGCATATGAAGATAGGTTAAAACATTTGGATCTCTTCCTTGTATTTCCTTTTCGAAATACAAGAAAATAGGGTTACCAGGGCAAATAGAATAAAACTCAAAACTATAAGATGTAGCACGGACGTGGGAAAAACCTTCTTTATCTATTGGTGTGTTGAGCACTTGAATAAGTTACCGTCAGACGAAGTGATGTTAACTATAAATACCTTCAAAAGTTGTTTAGACAGATAATTTATAGATTCAGATATACTCTGAGAAAAACTCGAAAAAGTAACTGTATAAACGACAGCAGTAACGGGGACAGTAAAATGCTAATGTGTACCAGCGGAGAGATTGTAATAGCTTAAAAAACTGCTGAGCGGAATTACATTTTCTTTTCAAGTTATTTTTTCTTTATTCTTTAACAGACAACCCAGTCGTGGGCCAAACATGCCTCCTGTTGCCTGTCATTCTCATGTAAACTCATGCAGACTCATATGTCCATCATCCTAGGAGTAGACTTACCATTGTTCTGGGGTAGAATAGGAGACGGAAATACAGCCCCTGTTGCCAACCGCAGGATTCTTCCATCCTCCTCTTCCTCCTCCCTTCTCTGATGTTTGCCCTCATGCCATCTCTCTTCCTTTTTCCCTCAATGCTTACCCCGGTTCATCAAACATTTTTCTTACTTTCACACCCTCTCTCTCTCCTCCCTAACTTCTTTTCTCTCCCAAGCATTTCGCTCTCTCTCCCTTCCTTCACACCCATCCACCTTACACCGTCCCTCCTTTTTTTATCTTTATTCCTCCTTGCTCTCTCCCTATATCATCACTCACCATAACGTTCCCACTTAGATACTCTATACCTTTCCTTTCTTCGCAAACCCTTTGCATTCCCTTGCTCCTCTCCCACACAAGGTCGGACCAATAAACGAGTTCAATTAAAGGGACATTACGAATATTTCCTTACTTTCCGTAGGTCATAATTTGATACACAGTCACAAAAACACATACAGACACAGACATAATTGAACAGACATATATGCCTACACAAAGAAAAACTAATCGACATATACTACAACCACACACACATACACATTTATGCATACACATGAAACTAACACACAACACACATACAGACACAGAATGACAAGGAAATAGGGACATTCAAACATACACACACACACACATAACTGCAAGCACTTAAAGAAAAACAAGCACGCATATGAATACACACAAAGACATTCAAGTAAGTCCAAGTACTTGAAGAAATTGCATATAGACGCACAAACAGACAAATACAGAGCACATCTATGTCTAACAAACTGCCAGATGTCTCCATATGTTCGCAGGGAAGTACCAACCAATCACCCCATAATATGATAAAGAAATATAGTCTTGATACTTTGATAATTTGGACATAAAAGGGGTAAAACGTTGGTCATTACTGTCTTCACGAGTTGAGAGGGTCATCATGACTGTTGAGAAGGTGAGTAATGAAGTAATCTGATTGAAAATATATTATGGATGGGCCTGTCTGGGATCTGAACCCGTGACCTCCTGCACCCAAAGCAGGAATCATACCCCTAGACCAACAGGCCGATGTCGTTTACCCGCTTGAATATTAATGATTAGTAGCTCTTTTTCAGAACCTGGGACCTACAGTACCTGATGCTATAATAATCCTCCCAAAAGAAATAACTATGTGTAGACATCTTAGCTCTCCTTTATATAAGATCATTTTTTTGTGAAAGACATAAATGACACAAGTGTATTCAAAAGAACCTCGGGCCTGTCCGGGAGTTGAACCCGGGACCTCTCGCACCCTAAGCGAGAATCATACCACTAGACCAACAGGCCAGAGAGAAGTGGTCGAAGCTCCCTTATGCCGACATTCCCTAGACCGTCAGAGGTTCTAATGTGAAACGCAGCTGATACCAGGTGGCGTCAGCATTTCGCTTGTGAGATTTCAAAACAGTACATTCAGTCGTGCATTATTACATACTAACAAGCATGAGATTTCCTACACTCTTTCTTAGAAAGCTCACATAAATAACATCACAAATCTGTTTCCCAAAAGTGGGATACAGTACAGATGAAACAGTTTCTTTTTGAAAGCTAATCCGTATCTACTGAGGTCGCATTCACCATATGTTGGTGTAATGGTCTCATATCTGTGGTGGCTCTTCTTCTGTCTCACAATTAGTAAAACTGGTATCAAAGGCCGTCTCTCCCATTGTACCAACTCACTTCCGCCACCGTCACCTTTAAAAATGTTGAAATGGTGCCTCCCAATCTCTGTTTTTCAAGGATCATTTCGGCTAATACCCCTCGGAAGTTATATGCTTGCGTCTCAACCCTTAAGACCTGACCCATATGCCGTAACTACCTGCATCTTCCTGTGGTTTTTATGTGACGGCCAACATCATGAGGATTGTTCTTTATGATACTTTCTTATTTCCTCGTACTACAGGGTCTAATAACTTTCCAACTTTTGATAATCTTGTCGATAGTCGTCTGAGTAGGTCACATCAACCCCTTTTTGATATACTTCCTTTTTCTGATGAGAATATTATGTAACTTATTAAATCAACTTCTCTTCGATTAGGGTGTAATAGACTATGTTCAATTAGTCTCATAAAAACGACTTTTTTTCATCTTTCTATTACGGCAAGGTCTTTTCTCGTTCAAATTAGTAAATGAAGAAAAAAAAACCCACATGTATGGTTCACACATACTTTTCATAAGAAACCCTAATAACTTGTGTTTATTACTATTAGTTTATGGGCATAAGATTTATACTTTTTCTCAAATAAAGTTGAAAAGCTGATTACTTGCCATCTAGAGTGTAGAAGGCGGATAAGAGGGGCGGAAGGGGGAGGGGTTGGAAACCTTTCACTTCTTGTATTTCACTTCCTAAAAGATGGAGCAGAAGAAAGAGCCAGGTAAGTAATGCTCATCCGCCTTGACGGCTTAGTTTCATATGTCTGAGTATGAGTGCATGTAAATAAGATGGGAAGAGAGGTGATATAGGTAGTATGATATTTTTGGGGACAGGAACCTAAATATTTTCAGTCTGATTCAATCAAAACTCGAGGGAAAAGGGGAATAATGGTTTGGGAATGTCTCTTGGGTAAAGTCGGAGGTTAGTGTGAGCGTAAGAGCTAAGGAAGGGATAGTAAGAGTTATGGGAATGTGTGAAAAAGTGTGTGGATATGAGCTCCTGACTCAGGTGGATAAAAATGAAAATGGATTACGAGAGATGGGTGATTATGCTCCTGGCCTCAAAATGGAGGATGTAGACAAGCAAGTGTTTTTGGAGCAGGTGAGTATGTCAGTAATTGTGATGGAAGAGTTAGGGTATTATTGATTTTACTTGCGATAATGATATAATGTGACAGTTAAAGGTATAAAAAGAAGCATGGAGAACTCAATATCGCGGATAAGAAATTTGAAAAACTTGTGGAGTTGTGTGCTGAAAAATGATGGTGACTAGGAATACCAGGCTTAAAAAGGACACGTATAGTCATACGTGGGTGGGTAGAAAAGAAGGTAAGAGTGCAGTAATGGATTACATAATAATTAATAAATAGAAAGACACAGACTTCTCAGAGGAAGACCTATAGATTATTCATGAAAATAACGTTAGTCTTTGAATTAAAGCAAAATATTTATCAAGTTCCCGATAAAAGCTAACTACAGTACTGCTCTCAAGTACTCTTATTGGTAAATTATCTTATGCTTCTATCACCTAACTGTTTAAAGAATGGCTAACCTCGCCTACAACCGTCTCTACTGACATTACCAAATCAGAACACATGCTTTAGTTAAATAGTATTCTGCCAGTTGAATGCATTCTAATTGCTAATAAATGGAACCTATCTGTCCGAACCACTCGCACCACTTCCTCCACGAGTTAAAACAAAATATACTAATGGGATCGCAACCTTCTTCCTAAACCTATCAATAGCTGTTTGCTTACCTGCCTATCAACTTTATATTCCCAGTGCACCCATTTCATTACCTCCCTCACAGAGACAAACAATGGGTTTCCTCCTACTTTCAAACAAATTGTCATTCATTGTGTCTTTGACATAATCCACTTAAGTACCAGGTACTGCAAAAGAACTAATCAATATACCTAACTTGACTGTCCCCAACGATAAAGAATTCCTCACCTAAGCTAGGATGGAACACCTCCTAGAAAAGTTTGACGCCATAGTCTCAAACAGTCCCGTAGATATGATTATTGTCGTTCACGTGGGGACGACCAATATAGTAAATGGGAGATCGGAAGAAATACTTGTGAAGTATAGGAAACGTATTGGCAAGTTTATAGAAAGTCTAGGAAGATTATAATATTGGAATTGATACCATGGTGTGACATCGATTCCTGCACCTTTAGTAGAATGCTGAGGACAAACATAAGAATCAAAGCTCTCTGTAAGGAGGAGGATAATGTGTTTAGTATAGACGTTTGGACCCATTTTAGTCGTGATAGATCTCTCTACACTAGGGACGGTCTTCACCTAAATGGAATAGGGAAAGCCCGCCTTGACAGAGTATTAGACGACAACGGTTGAGCTAACGAAGGAACAGGGAGAGTGGGGAAGGGTGAGAGGGTAGCTGTGGGAGGTGAATCGGTGCGGGGGAAAGCTGAGTGTGAAGGAGACCTGCGGAACAAGGCGTCCAGGTAGGAGGTAGCGCTAGAGGATGGATTGGACCTTGGCGGTAGGGATCCTAGGGGATTAGCGATAACTTCACAGGTAGACGAATTAGCGACGGAAGGTCAAGTGGGGTCAGTTGGGGACAACTTAGGCAGTATAAGAAGCGGGTTAGCACAGCTACAGGTCATTTCTCAGATAACTGTTGGGACCCAGTCTGGAAGGGTCCAGTGCGGGGAGAGTCAGAGTAATGCCACAACCCAAAAAGGAATGGAAAACCGTCACTCTCCCACTGCTGCACACGCACACCTTAAGTGTTAATACAAACACGCATACCGACAGTAAAAAAAATGCAAATTCAGTCCAAAAATCAACTCCAAGGTAAGTTTTATATACACCAATGCCCGGAGCATCTTTTTTTGAAACACGATGAACTTATATCCTGTGCAATGACTGAAAAAAACGAACATTACTGCAATCTCAGAACAAACACTTTATCGCCGAGTTAGCTATAACCGGATGCAGGTTAGGTGGTGGAGCTTTCATCTACGCTGATAACAATCTAAATGCTATTAAGTTAAGCAGAGTAGTCTCACACACTTAAGACTCTTTATATTGACATCAACGACAATTTCAAAAGCAAACTACGGCTCGGCATTATTTACAGACCTTTTATACAAAAAGAAGACGACAATGTTATACAATGAAATCAAAACTATTGTAAACAGGCAACAAGTTATAATGGTAGGAAACTAAAATAGTCCAAACATAAATTGGAACACGTTAACTAGTGTCCGAGAAGAAACGAGACTTACAGAACTGATTGAAGACGCTTTTCTAGAACATTTAGCTAAAAGAAAAAAAAAATCTGCTAGAGGTAGAAACATTCTTGATCTTTTTTTCAATAGCGACATAAACTTAATCAACTCTTGCGAAGTAGGAGACAGTTTGTCAAACAGCGATCACAGTTTGAATAGGTTAGAGATAAAGTTAAATCTTGAAATAGATGACAACAAACTCTTGATCCCAGATTACAGGCTAGCAAACTTTGAAAACAGTAGGCAAGAAATTCGCAGTACCAATTAGAAAAAAATTGTTGACGTTTACACAGTAGAGGAAGTGTGGAATAATCCTAAAAACACACTACTCGAGATTAAAATTAATCATATTCCACAAATTGCAAAGAGAACTTGCAACATTTCAAAACCATCATGGATAAATAGGAGAATAGAAGGACAACTTTTCCAAAAGATGAAAACATATAAGAAGCTCAAATCAAAGGGACCCGATGAAAATCGCCAGGAATTAATCATAATCCAGAGAGTGTGTAAGAAGACCATAAGACAGAGTAAACACGAGGAAGAAAAAATAATATCTTGAAAAGTTAAAAAGAATCCTAAGGAATTCTAAGAATATATATTAGACAAAGCAAGTCAGTAAATGAAGGAATTGGATCATTAAGAAACGAATGCGACAAACTAACTACAGACGGCAAGGAAATGACTGCCATACTAAATTATTCTTCTAGCTCCGTATTCTCAGTTGAATAACATCTCGAATACCGCAACCAATGAAAATGGTTCAAGGATCTGATGAAGAAGAGTTGAAGGTCAGAGAAATGGATAGATCTGAACTACTCAAATACCTGGACCAACTAAATCCTAACAAATCCAACGACCCAGATAACTTAGCTCCAAGATTTTTATAAGAGGTCAAGAGACAGCTGATATACCCCATATGAAAAATGTTGAACAAATCTCTATCGCATGGTCAGGTGCCAACTGACTGGAAAGTAGCAAATGTTACTCCTATATAGAAAAAAAAGTGTGGCTTGAACTTCCACCAAGTTAGCCTTATGTCAGAGTTATATAAAATAATGGAAAAATATTTCGCGATAAAATTGTCACTTTTCTACAGGATCACAGAATTATATGGGATAACCAACACGGTTCTCGCAATAGAAGATCTTGCCTGACATATCTACTAGAATTTTTCTACTTTTATTTACCAGAACTGGGACGAAAAAGAACCTTCTGCTTCAGTATATTTAGATTTTCAAAAGGCTTTCGATTACAGATTGGCTTACCGGAAGAAGGAATCATGTAGTATTAAACGAAGAATCCTCAGATTGGCTAGACGTAACGAGTGGTGTGCCACATGGGTCGGTCCTAGGCCCCATTCTTTTCACGATATATATCAATGATCTAGAACTCAGTCTCATATCTAAGATCTACAAATTTGGTGACGATACTAAACTAAGAGGTTGAGTTGCAAACACGAGGGACTGTGAAATGATTCAAAGAGATCTTAACCTACTACCAGAGTGGTAGACATATGGCAAATAAATTTTAATGTAGACAATTATAAAGTTATGCACTTTGGAGACAAGAATATAATTTATGAATATAAACTATTCGGAAACTCTCTAACTAAAGTAAATGAAGAAATGCACCTTGGTGTTGTCATTAGCAACAATCAGCGAGTAAAAAAGACAACCAAAGGTTAGGTTTCATAGCAAGGAACATAGATTACAAGACACCAGAGACAATTCTCACGCATTAGAATTCTCTAGTGAGACCACACTAGGAATATGTAGTCCAGTTTTGGTCCCCAA
>JAYMFT010075041.1:0-14464 GCA_038088735.1 Panulirus argus
TTGTAAAAAAAAAAAAAAATATATATATATATATATATATATATATATATATATATATATATTTATGAATATAATCCCACCTGGCAGAGGGCAACTCTAGTATCTTGTTTGCAGAGGCTCCTACCTAATGTTCCTACTAACTTCTACCTAATGCTCCTGCCTAATGTTACTACTTACTACTTCTATCTAATGTTTCTACCAAATGCTCTTGCCAAAATGTTCCTACCTATTACTTCCATCTATTGCACCTATCATTTTGCCAAAAGGCAGGGCTAGCACAAAGTGATCACCGCTGGAATTTCTAGAGGTCCATCCTGGAAGGATGCAATAACATTAGAATATAAGACTAGTTTGAGGTGAATACGTCTGTTATATGTTAATGCACTGATCTAGAAATCCATGTGTAGGGAAACCCTTTAGTGTTATTGATATTGTAAATAGAATATTGCAGGAACACAGTGACATAGATATTTGTTCTTTATATGAAATCCACAGGAAATGAGTTTAATCCTAATACCATTCAGGATGTTGCTTTCTCCATTTTCAGATCTGGCTGCAAACCATTTCAGGACCTTACACTGTACTATCTTTCTCTCACCTAAAGTGTATTGATATAGAAATATGGAAAAACACATGTTAGCAATGATATAGTTGCATCATTTTTAGCGTGACTTCTCTACCAGAATGCTGAGAAACTTTTAGCTGAATATCCAGATACATCTAATTCTGCAGTGATTTTACCATATCAATTGGTATCTTCCTTATCAAACTCATAATTTGTATTAACACTTATTATCTTTGTATAAATTGGTTTTTGATCAATTTGTTCGTCATAGCATTTTATATATGTTTGATTTTATATGGAAAACATATTTCTCTTTGGGGAGCTGTATGACAATGTATATTTATTACTTATTTCCTCAGTGATTTAGTAAGAAAGGTAATTCTCCATATTATTTTCCTTACAGTTGAAGTGGTGTGCTTGGGTGGCACTATACTGTTCATGCATCAGCTTTGCCAACTCCAGAGTAAATGATGACACTAAGCAGATGCTCAGCAGCTTCATGTAAGACTTTCTTGTGATATAGTTATTAGATTTATGATATCTGTAATCATCTTCAAGGTAAAGGTTGAGTACCCCTTATCCAAAATGCCTGGGACCAGACGTGTTTTGGATTTTGGATTTTTTTGGATTTTGGAATATTTACTTATAGATAATGAGATAACAGGATGGTATGAAAAACAAACGGGTTTGAGCTGAGGCATACCTCAACGTTTTGACTGTCCAACAGTCTTCCTTAGGAAATACTGATTCCAGCATTCTGTGGGACTGTGTTCCCCAGCAAGTGATGGTCACCTGGTTAGATGCCTTGGTGTATTGCTTTCTGATTGCATTGCTTGTCCTGCTGCCTCCATTCGTTCACAGCAATCTCTGCTGCCTAATGTGACCAGCAGATGAACCCAGAACTTGTGTTAACATTGTCTTTAGTAACTATGTAAGCCACTTACATTGCTACCAAAGACAACATTATCACAAGGTCTTGGTTCATCTGCTGGTCACGTCAGGCAGCGGCGATCGCTGTGAACAAGTGGAGGCAGCAGAATAAGTGATCTTATCAGAGAGTGACGTGCCAAGGTGTCCAACCGAATGACCATTACTTGCTGGGGAACACAGTCCCACCGAATACTGGAATCAGTATCTCCTGAGGAAGACCATTGAACAGTCGAAACATTGAGGTATTTCTCGGTTCTAACCTGTTTGTTTCCATTTGTAATAATGGATTATAGATACATAATGAGATATCTTGGGGATGGGACCCAAGTCTAAATACAAAATCCATTTGTTTCATATACACCTTATACACAGCCTGAAGGTAATTTATACAATGTTTTTAATAATTTTGCACATGAAGGAATGTTTGTGTAACAGAACCATCAGAAAGCTGAGGTGTCAAAACCTCAGCCACCCATGTGGACAATCTGTGGTTGTTTGGCATCACGTCATTCCTGAGTCTGAATTCATATGCTATTGATAAGCAATCATACTCTTACGCTTATTCATACGTAAGTACTTAACGGTAAAAATATATGAAATACCATTAATACAATGAAAAAATGATGTGTTTAGGTGTGGAATTTCCCACTTCTAATGTCATATCACTGCTCAAAAGTTTTGGATTTTGGAGCATTTCGGATTTCTGGTTTTCAGATTGGGGATGCTCAGCCTGTAATTGGTAACCAGAATGTTTCGGTTAAAATTTTGCGTGTGTCTTTCCTTGATTTGAGTATATTGAATAATATATTTCTTATAAGTAAATTGATTGCACTGTATTATATGTGCAAAGTTGCTAAAGATGTTAAGGGATTCATTTAATCCTTTCAGGATGAAGCAAAAAAAAATTAAGAGGAATCCCTGGGTTGGAGGGTTATCAAAAAATTCAAAAAGATATTGTAGTTATCAATTAATAGAAAATTCAAGTTAAAAACAAAAGAAATAGTATATCATCCATATGGCTAACTAAGTTACAAGGATTCTTTCCCATTGCTAATTGTAGTTGCTTGTGACACAAGGCATTTTTGCATACCAATTAAATATGCCTTACAATTTAAATGATGATTGGAAAAGGCATCCTATACACATACGCTTAGAGTTTCCATATTGACAGTCACACTATTCCATCATGATGTATGGGTAACTGGCAACCTAGGATTTTTACATACCAATAAAGCTTACCTTACAGTTAAAATGAGGGTGGGAAAAAGCAACTCTTAAAGGTATGGCTAGAGACCCGACACTCTAGATTGTATATGTAAAGAGTTAAGAGAAAAGAGCATGAGGTACTAACCCTCAAGTTTAAATGTGGAATTAGACTTGAATCTTTTGTGTTCAATCTTATTTTGATATATTTGAGTTATACCTCACCATGATTTTATGTACAGAATATGAAATTATGTTAGATGAAAATGGTAAGCTAGATACAATTTGGAAGCCCCCAAATGACAAATTACATGGGATAAAGGAAAGTTATGAGGTATGGTATTCCTTCTTCAGCAGGAAAAGCCATTTTGAGATGGTTCTTCCTCAACAACTATTGGTCATACTACCATGTAGTGCAAATAGAATGGTGACAAAATCCCATCTTTTGCTTATTTTTACCCAATTTTTTACCTTTTTTCTACTGCTAAAAATTATGATATATGCAAAACTATATGCCATTTTGATTTGTGAGGTTTGCATCTATCAAAATAATGTAATATCACAATTTTGTTCATGGTTTTACATAATAAAAGTTTAATATGTTCATGGTTTTACATAATAAGAGTTTAAATTAAGTCATTTATATGGTCTCTGGTGTGCTTAAAAGAATCATGGATTTTGAACCCACATTTTTACAATTAAAAAAAATCCCCTTTTCATATGCAAAAAATATTTCAAAAAAAAAATGTTATATAAAACATCTTCAGCACCTAAGTAAGATGGGGTTTGAAAAATGTATATTGTTGCAAACCTTGATGGCCAATATGTTGAAAATTTATGCTAAATTTTTTTTCTTTTTCGACTACTTACACACTGCATGTTCTCTCTACAGATCACATATATATCGCTTTTAAATAACCTATTATTGGTATTCATATTAATGATGGTAAACGTAGATACTGAACCCTTTTTATCTGTAGATGCCATGCAATCACCACACACATGTAGTAAAATGGGCCATCCTGATGGAAGGCCACTTCACTGTGACAGTTTGACAAATAGAATTCAATTATCAACCCAAGATGACTGGTTAATGTTGACATAAATCCTTCAATGTGCAGTTAATTTTTTGGCCTCTCACAGTGCAAAACATTGTTTCTTTTCTTAGCATGGAGGTGCACAAGCGATATTAAAAACTTTTTTAAAGAATTGAGATTAAACATTCCTAGTTTAGGAAAAGCATAAGCATAGTATACTATATACGCATACACATAACAAGATTTGTCAATCCGAAAACACAAGTTTACATTTATTTACATTTCGTATTTTTTTACATGATTAAGAGCAGACAAACACATGAAAACCATTTTTGCTTTCTTATGAATTAAAAGTTAAGCTTTTGAAGTTTAGATATTTTTTACCAGAATGGCTAATTCTAAGTATTGGTGGTGTGGGTGCAATGATGGGAAGTATTGGTAGCAGTGGGTGCCCACACATGAACCATTTCCCAAAAACTAGGTGCACCATGGTTATCAGTGGGTTCTGAGGTTTTCAGGCACCTCCAATGATTCATCCATTGTTTGGGTTGCCATCTATGGGAAATTATTCTTGAAGGAAACTGTTTTTATTTGTTCAGAGCCAGTTCAGTTTCCCAGTTTATTTGTTGGAAAAATTATTGTCTAAGGTATGGCCTTTTTGATACTAAATTTTGCAGGGATCAGTGGCAGTTTCTTGACTTTTCATAACTAATGTAAGAAAAGACTTTCCAGATTATTTCATTTGTACTGTATATAGATTTCTTTTTTTACATTGCAGGCTGTCCATATCTGCAGTCGTGATGTCTTACCTCCAGAACCCCCAGCCAATGACACCTCCATGGTCTAATATATAGATGATTTGAATATTAGCTCTTCACTGGATCAGTGTGATAAACGTTATCCTCTTACTTCAGTGGGGAATTTAAGATATGTTTTTATGTATTTCATGTATTGTTGAGTTGTTGAATGATGAATGTTTGAATTAAATGGTTTGACATAACGGGCCAATCAAATTTTCCAATGTTGTCACATCAAATGGAAGACATGTACCAAGGTTTTTATAATCTGTAGAAATGCATAAGAATGTCTGAGCAAGTAAAAATTATCATGGGATTTTCTTGAATGTGTGTTAAGTAGGATATGGGAGAGAGGTAATGCTTTATAAAATTTTAAATGCAGGATAATGTGGCCCAGTTCTTGGTAATATATGGATATTTATTCTTGATTTAATTTTTTGTAATATAATGTTTATCCATTCCAGTTGTCACAGTATTTGTTAATAACGTTCTATCATTCATATTAACAAATAATATCTACAAATGAGCTTTTTTTTTTATCTACTTGCCCTTTCCTGCGGTTGCAAGATAGTATTAGAAACAGACGAAAAAATAACATAAAAGTTTATTTATGACACTTGTAATATTTAGGACTATGACAGACATATTTTTCATGTATGTTTCTGTATAATATGCACTGTTATTGAGTGTGAGCCCATGTGTTAAAAGACCATTCTCCATCTTACTCATGTCTTTGATTTGCAAAAATTAGGATTTTTCAAAATCATTCTGTTGATCTCTTTATTCCCTGCATGGGGAGAGGGCCTGTGAGTCTTCATCATCACTTGGCATCAGTCATTATCTTCTCTCTGGTAACTTCTAACATTTAAAACTTCTCTGAAACTGCAGAGCAAATATGAACCAACCTTGGCGGGGTTGGTCCTTGGATGATCCTTTTTCAAATTTGCATCAAAAAATCCTAACCACCATCCACGATGGCTGCTACTACTTAAAAATTAATATTCAAATAGCCATAGCTTTTTCATTTTGAGGTGGAATTGGCATGAATTTGAGATGTAGCTACATTATTAATATTCATTTAACATAGACTGAAGTTTTGTTTGTGAAATGTATAATTTTACCAATTATGCAAATAAGGCTTATTGTCAAAACTTAAAGTTAAATATCCTTCAAAAGCAATTTGGACTGTACTTGTTAGGCATGGTTTGTGTATTGTATCCAAAATGGCTGCTACTGCTAGTTTCTTTAAATGGCCAGAGCCTCATATTGTAACATCAGACTTGGCTTTAATTTCAAATGAAGCTGAAAAGTTATTAGTCACAGAATTGGCTCAAATGCTGACTTTAGCTAAAGAAGTATGAGTTGTTTTACATGTAGGTTTTTCTTTTCCTCTGTTTTGCCTGATAGGCCTATTTTGTAAAAAACTTACATGATAAAGCCAGATGAGTGGTACAAGCTCATGGAAGCCTCTAGTTTAAGGGTGTAATCCACATATGTCTTTACCTATGCCATCCTTCAAGTACTCTTAATGGAAACTGACATATCTGTATATTTTCATTCCTTTTCCAGTTATACATCACAGTTTTTAGTTTTGATTATAGTTATGTTTTGGATTTTCAAAATGGAGAGAAAAATAAGTGTTTGAAAATCTGTTATCATTCATTGTTTATGTAATAATGTTTATAAATGTACAGAATATAATACTGTATATATTTCATTACTAGCAATACATACTACAGTTTAAGATGTACTTTTTTATTGCTTAGTAAACCCTTTTACAAAAATATGTTATTTTCCTCTCCCTTTAACAGTAGATTATGTACCACACGTATCTTCTCTAAATTCATTCCCTGAAGCTGTGGCAGCTTTTTCTTGTGAATGTATTCTATTGTCGAGTACTTTGTAGTTCTCATATTATGTCTACCAGCTTACATGGCCATCAAAACTTTTTAAAAATCCAAATATCACAGCTAACATTGCTATTGCAACAAATGCTTATAATTTGGAAGAGTTTTTGTAGTTTATTTGATTTTTGTGATGTATGGTGCTCTCATAAGCAGAGCTGGTAGTATTAGGGGAAGACTGCTGGTCGTACAGAAGATAAACCAACAGAGATATTGCTTCACTGTCTTTTGTGGTCAGGATTTTTACGCTGTGCTATACGTGATACCTTTAGCTTTCATCACTAGGCTTGAAAATTATAATATCAACAGTATTATTTTGTACATCCATGGCTTCCCCTTTGAGAGGAAAGGGTACTTCTAGTGTTGGGGGTCAAGGGGAGGGAAGGCCATGAAGAGGAGAGGAAGGTCATTTAAGGTATGAGAGACTCAGTGAATGGCAGATCAGAAACGATAAGAGTTGAGAGATGTGAATGCAGTGCAAGGGATGGGAGTCAGGGTTAAGGGGGCTGAGTAAGGGGGATGTGGTTGGTGGAGTCGATGGCCATGCAGTTGGTGGGGGCAGGGAATGGCAGCACAAAAGGCCTGGGGAGGTGAGTGCCATGCAGAGGGTAAAGGTTAGGGGATGGGAGGGCTGTGCAGAATGTGAGGAGTTGTTTAATGAAGGAAGTGTTTGTGGGGACTATAACTAACCACCATAAAAATTCCCAAAATGATGGAAGCTTTAAAGATAGGTTCAAGGTTGCTAAATAATGATAACAGTAACATATATTAATAATAGAGTACCTTGCTAACATGGAAAATGGCGAACAAGTATAAAAAAGATATTTGTAATATTAATGTGTCAACAAAAACAGCAGGGTTAATACTGATGATAATCATTACCATTATTGTTACAAAATTAATAATTTTGAAATTTGTATTAGCAAAATATGCCATGAATATAATTATATGTAAAGAGAGAGAAGCAGCAGGACAAGAAACAGATGAAAATAGATAGCATACCTCCTGAAGTCTTAAAGGAGTGTGCCTCCGAGCTAGCTACGTTCCTTGCTCTTCTATTTCACCTGTCTAAAAACTTAGACTTTCCCTTCCTATTAGAAGCATGCCTTAGTGTAGCCTATCGCAGTGAATGGACACTTCTCTAACCTTTCCAATTATTGACCCGTTGCTCTCACTTTTGCTGATTCCCACGACATTGAAACTCTTCTAAATTCCTACTTTCTCAAACACTTTGAATTCTATTCTGTTCTTTCTCATCGTCCATATAGATTTTACAGTGCTAGGTGTACTAGTGATGTTTCCTACGTGATTCATCTCTGGTCCTCTTCTCTCAGGGATAAAACTTTTGTCACATCCCTTGACAATTCCAAAGTATTTGACTAGATTCTTGGTTTCTAAACTCCCCTTCCTTTAGTGTTTCTGCTTCTCTTTGTTGCCCAGTGCATAGTGTCCTCTGACCATTCCATTGCAGTAGCCACTAATGGAGCAACTCCCCCTGCCTACCCTATCAATAGTAGTGTTTCACAAGGTTTTGTCTTGTTCCTAGCTATCTTTCTTCTCTCAATAAAATGACTTTCTTCTACCTCTAACCACATTCTGTCTTATTCTGATCATTCCACTTTACACACTTCAACTCATCTCTCCACTCCTTGCTGTAATACTCATTCTCTTTCTCATGTTGAGCATATTTCCTCTTTCAGCTCAGACCTGTGCATCATCCCAGAAATTTAAATTCAGTTGTATTAAAATACAATTTCTCCCTGTATCTTTAGGAAACGTTTATTTCCCTCTGTTCAGTTTCAGAACAGCATAATTCAGCCATATAATAAGAAAAATATGTGACATAATCACTGAAACACATCTATCCAAGAAACCCCATATAATCAACATCACAAAGACTGCAAAAGCTGGATGCTGTGGTTTCCACAATTAATGCATTTTACTTATGAGCACCTGTTTCATGTCTACAGGGGTTATACTTCCTCACATACCAGGAGTGGCTCTTCCTCCGCTTCTCTGTTAACCAGAGTCAAAAGCCTGACCTCAGTAATTCTCATGGCACTAATCTTCACCCATTCCTTTCAGTACGTTATCTCTCTCTCTCTCTCTCTCTCTCTCTCTCTCTCTCTCTCTTTTAGCTCTATAGGTATATATCATTTTGGCAACTGTTTTTTGTGAACATGTTGCATATCCCTCTCCCCCGCAAAAAAAAAAAAAAAATTGACCGGAAGCACCACTTGGTTGTTGCTTCCCTTAGTTTTTGTGTGGAGACCGGAGACCAGCCACTTGAGGGTTGACCGTTACAATGCTTCTTCCCTTAAAAAGCCTAAGTATGGAATTCTTTACCTTTCACTTATCCCTTCTTACGAAAGTAAAACCTTTCTACCTGTAAGAGTCAGTCCTTCAAAAAAAATAAATAAAAAAAGGAGGCTAGTCTCATTATTTTCCACTTTCAAGGGCCCCTGAGAGGAATTTTATCAGGGGGTACAAAGTTTCTTTCGGTCCCCTTCCCTTCATTAGTCACCCTAATTTTATCCTCTACGGTTTTATGCCATGAGCTTTAACAACATTTTAACTATGTAGGGTCACACAAAACGTGAAAGCTAGTCTTCAATATATGCAAGCTTTTTCTGAGATACCAGGAAATTCCCGTGTTTTCTTTTATACTCCTTGCATCCCCCTGTCATAGACCCTGCCACTTTCTTTTCCTTTCCCTTATTTCCTTCATCCGTGATGGCCATTGACTGGGGCATGTTTTGCCTGTTCTATGTGGGCAACTGACATTCACCAGTGAATGCGTTATGCCTCTTTCTGCACCATCACTTCATCGTGTTCGTTAGGGAGGGAGATGCCAAGAAACGCTTCCTAATTAAAGCCTCGATAAACTTCAGTCATAAACTCTACTTCGTTACGCCCACAGTAACTTAAAAGTCACTTCCTCCTCTAAAGATGCATCATCATGACGCTTACTAATACCGTTGGCCTTTGACCTGACCCTTACGGATTAGGTCAGAGGCCAAGCTCTTCACTTATCTTTGACGATAAACCCATAATGTTCAGGTAAATAGCAATTTTTCGGAAAAATATATTTCCTACCTAAGGATAAGCATTACTAAATTAAGAACACATCAACGAGTGAAGGAAGAGGAAGAATGAATAATAGCAGGATTTTAATGTTAGTTTTAAGAGAGTGCAGCGTAACGACAAACAAATATATCGCTTTATTGGATTAAAAGTAGATTAAGTTGTGACATTAATGATGTGGAAGAGGGTAACAGGTGAAAAAAAGAAATAGAAATGTGATACCTTCGTATGTGTATTTCCGATTTGCATTATATAATTTTTGTGTAACAACTTCATAAGTGTATTTTTGAAGCGTATTATATAATTCTTGCATAAGATTAGAGAAGAATGTAACAAGCACTGTGAAGTTCGTCCTCGCAAAGCAAATTCTAGTACAATTCCAAAGAAACTCAAAACAATAATCAACGTTATTACGCTTATTTTTTCATGATAGGATAAAGGATTTCATTTTTGTTTGCAAAATCAGAATAGTAAATTGATATTAGAACCAACGGATTCGCAGGTTTAACTCCAGTGTTCCAAACATAAACAAGAGGTTAACATGGCGTTCACATTTGCAGCATTTTCTTATATTATTGCCCTGATTGCCGATGCATTTCTCATATTCTTCGCTATTTTCCACGTGAGTGATAGCACTAGACAATAATCTTACGAAGAGATTATTTGGCATTTGTTTTTATTAAGGTTTTCATTAAAGATTTGTGCATGATAGCGGGTGTGTCATTTCGGCATCATGTCATGACTCTGTAATGTCATGCAACATGATAGATAATAATTCATCATATATTCTGTATTGATGACACAGACTATACAGTAATCTTTATAGACGTTCCTTAGACTTTACGTGGTCCTAAGTCATCATATGATATACCCTTTATTTGAAATCGTTATATAAATATCGGTATTTTTTACTACTGTTTTACTCCACAAGTGTATGAGTCATCAGTGCTTTTTAATACTTTTAGGTCGATCTTTGCAGGAGCAGTTAATAAGCTTTACCATGAATTATTATTTTGTATCTCTATTTCCCCGTGCGTCCAGCTTCTACAGTTATACCATCTTTTAGCTTTTTTGTATTACTTAAGACCTCGTGATTGATTATTGATGACTGTAGGCTTAATTGATAATTAGAATGTGTTCCTAGAAAATCTTGGGGCATCACAGAAATACCATATGAATCTGAGTACTTTGTTGTGGTGATTTAGGGTAAATTTTATGGTTCCGACAGAAATAACTTTTGCACTTGAAAGTATATAATTTTAGTGGACTCTTCATACTCATTAAACGTGATATAGATAGTATATATATAATTTAGGGCATTATATACAATACTGCTATAGTGAATGGGGGAGTGAGGTTGGCAGTGATGATTAGGGTAAATGTAGGATAACAATAAGTAAGACACAGAACTTCAAGAAATCAACAGAACTTTGAAAACCTCACTTTCCTTCCTTAGTATCATAGATTAACCTTATTTACATTAATATTTGTGAAATGTTTATGTTAGGTTGTCTTTGCATTCTGTTACTGGGAGGTTTATATGCTGTGCCCTCACCGCATAAACTTAAGATTGGTCAGTCAGGTAATTAGTGTTTTTTTTTTCCAAAGCTAGGGGTACTTAACACTTAGATTAGATGAAAAATGCTATTTTACTGATTAGTCGGCATTATTGGATCAAAGAGGAAACTTAACATTAAAGAACAGTGGGAAGCAGTGGACCCCCACGTGGAGGGAGTTTAGAAAACAAAGACTAAAGCCATACAAAATCAAATGCTGTGGAGTTGTTGAGGGCTACAATGGGAGTTACACCAAAATCCCTGAGAGGGGAGGTCCAGAGGTCATTCACAAAGGAAAGACCATCAGCAGAGATAGCACTGTGAAATCCATACTGGTGATCTGAAAAAAGTGAACGGGATTTGAAGTGTTTGAGAAAGAGTTTAGGGAAGTTTCAAAGATTTTGGAGATGGCAGAAGTGAAAGCAGTGGGAGGGTTTAGAGCGGTTTCCCTTAGTAAGGATGGAATGCACCAAAATATGCTTCCAAGCAGAAGGGAAAGTTTGGGTTTTTAGACAGGCGAAATAGGCAATATCCATACTGTGACCGGCTTAACCTTTAAATTGCTATGACTGTCAGTTGACAATGCACATTTCAGTGAAGTGAGTCATAGGGCTGGAGAGGTGGGTAAGTTGCTGGATGCATTGAGGAGTGTATGAGAGGAGAGGTCTCGTGTCTATTTGGAAGGAGATGGGTGTGTTTGGAGATATAGTAGTCACCACAGTGTTTTATTGGTATGAGCCACAGGAAGATGTATTTGGTGGAAGTGAAATGCCTAAAGACAGTATGTAGTGTGAGGTAGCTTGATCATGTGAAGAATGACTGAGTGAAAGAGGTGTGGTAGTGAAATCTTTTTGATCGAGAGCTGACATGGGCATGCTGAAATGGTTTAGATGTATGGAGAGGACGAACTAAAAGAAAAAGGCTAAATAAGATGTATTCATTAAAAGTATAGGGAGGAAAGGGAGGCAGGGACTAAGAAGGGGATGGAAGGATGGAGTGAGAGGCTCTGGGGTATTATGGGATTGTTGGTTGTAACTGACAATGAACTCTAATTTTTCATGTCATTAACAGTTATGTATTTCTTTTTACAGATTATTGCCTTTGATGAACTGAAAACAGACTACAAAAATCCAATTGACCAGTGCAATAGTTTAAACCCGGTAAGTATTTACTATCATCAGATGTAATTATTTTTATCTGCTTTCTTTCTTAGTAATGACTTACTTATGATAATCATTTTCTGTAGTAATTCTTTGATTAATCAGGGCTGAATTGTCTGAGTGTGATTGATATTATCTGTAGTATTTCATTGATTGGTTTGCTCTAGATTGTCATTTAGTGTGTGACAGTAAAACCTGAATATAATCGATTATATCTGCAGACACTGATTGGTCTAAATATCTGACATAACTGCATTGCATTTCAGTATTTCTTTTTTGATCAGTGCTGCTTTTTGAAGAACATGTATGTATACATGTACAGTAAATGTCTTAGCATCAAAGTATGCATGCATGGTCGTGTATAAATACATAGGTCATTTATTTCGTTATCATTATTAAAGTATTGCTGGTGAATAGGTGAAAATAAGTTATATTTTTAAGCTTAAAAATGTCATAGGTCATTTATTTCGTTATCATTATTAAAGTATTGCTGGTGAAGAGGTGAAAATAAGTTATATTTTTAAGCTTAAAAATGTCCTTTTAAAAAGATATAAAGTTCTTAACAAAAATTTAAGGACAGCTCATTTGGAAACTATTTTTGACAAATAGTCAGGATGCTTGTTATATCAGCCAAGAAATAGGCATAATATGAGAGTATCAGATGAGTCTGAAACTTTGCCTTTTAGAATGGGAAAGTTGTAGTTATTTGGAGACATAAGGTAAGGGATTCTAAAGCTGAACAATTTAGGGTAAGAAACAGACATCACAGTAGCCCACCCTTAAGTCATCAACAGCTACACAGTCCCTTAGGTGATGTAGTAGCTTGCTGAGCACTGTTTAATCCAGCTATCCAGCGAGTGGTGCAAGCATGCAGTCAACTTGCTATTAGTAAAAGAAATTAAAGTAACAGCTGTAGAAGACGGGGTAAAAAACCAAGAGCATAGCATAGGGGAAGTTGGTTGAGTTTTGATGTTAGATTGAGAGAGTTGCCAAGTTAGACTGCTGTAGACTGAACTCTTTTGATTAAATATATAAAGTTAGAGCCACCCCGGATGTGAAAGCTGCACTCTATGTAAGGAGAAATCAGTCATTTGTATAACAAGAGTAATATCTCTGTGAACAAGATAGCTATTTATATAAAGTGAGGTTCTTGATTAAATAGATTAATATTGCAGTTATGTCAAATATATTCATTATGTCAAATGGTAGATTTATGGAGCCATCAGATGAAACAGGAAAGTCAAGAGGAGTGTTAGAAAGAAAAATGAATTATTAGGCTTTGGAGACATCAAACTGATCAGAATTACAGCTTCTGCAAAGGAAAATCTTTGTCTGATATCACATTATTGTGATGTGTCAGCATAGCATATAATGCTTTCACCTCCAGCTTTACCATAGGTACAGGAGTTTACAGAGCAGTTAAAGGTTTTTGGGGTATGTTAGAATATATGTACATAAGCATTTTCTTATGTAGTGTATTACCATATAGAAGAAAGTGGTAATCATTAATAGGTATTATCATAGATATAAACTAATAGAAATTGTATCTATTTTTCTACAGTTAGTCCTTCCAGAATATGCTCTGCATCTGCTCTTCAACATATTGTTCCTCATTGCTGGAGAATGGTTTTCTTTGCTGCTGAATATTCCTCTCATCTTATACCATGTTAACAGGTAATACTAGAAAGCCCCCACCCCTTCTTTTTATAATAAGATTGTGTCATTATTTAAAAATGGTAAAGAATTTTTTCTTTTTATGATGAATGAGACAACCATGGTATCTGAGGTCCTAATCAAGGCCTTTTCATAAATGTTATTACATGTGACGGCTAGAGAATGAGTGTAGCAGATGTGGCCTTTTTTTTTTAATCTGTTTCCTGGCATTACCTCACTGATGCAAGGGGTGGTGATACTGTTTCTTGTGGGGTGGGGTGGTGCCAGGAATGGATGAAGGCAAGCAAGTATGAATATGTATTTGTAGGTATATGTATGTATATATTTATATGTATATGTATGTATAGATATTTGTATATGAGTGGATGGGTCTTTCTTTGTCTGTTTCCAAGTCCTACCTCGCTAACATGGGAAACAGTGATCAAGTATGATACTAATAATATTTTTTTTTTTTTTTTCATACATATTCGCCTTTTTCCGCGCTAGCGAGGTAGCGTTAAGAACAGAGGACTAAGCTTTAGAGGGAAAATCCTCACTTAGCCCCTTCTCTGTTC
>JAYMFT010075052.1:0-14464 GCA_038088735.1 Panulirus argus
AAGTCTCCTTTCGAAGCTCACTTACTCTCACCACTCTCTTCTCCCTGACATTCTCTCTTCTTTTTTGAAAACCTCTATAAATCATCACCTTCGCCTCCACAAGATATTGATCAGACATCCCACCAGCTGTCCCTCTCAGCACCTTTACATCCAAAAGTCTCTCTTTTTACACACCTATCAGTTAATATGTAATCTAACATGCCTTTTCCCCATCTCTCCTACTCCCATACGTATACTTTTGAATATATCTCTTTTTAAACCAGGTATTCCCCAGTCACTAGTCTTTTTTCAGCACACATACCCATGAGCTCTTCACCACTTCAGTTCAAAACAATGAATACCCTATGTGCACCAATTGTACCCTCAACTGCCACATTATTCATCTTCGCATTTAAATCCCCCATCACCAAAACTTCTGACACACTCACTCAGCTGCTCCCAAAACACTTGCCTCTCAAGATCTTTCTTTCCATGACCAAGTGCATAAACACCAAAAATCACCCATCTCTTACCATCTACTTTCAGTTTTACCCACATTACACAGGTACACCACCGATATCCCAGCACCCTTGGTTCCAAAGCCTTTCTGGTTTAACCGCTTTACTGAAGCAGCTGTGGTCACATAATAATAATTCATCAACACGCCTCCAACCCACTGATTACACACTTCCCGTGTCTCAAAAGCACCATGGACTACTAGAAACTTAAATTAAACAAAATATTAAATGTAATTAGATAATTAAATTAAATACAGGTATGTGTACATTAATATAAGTGATACAAGTATATTAATACCTGTACTGTGCAAGGTACTATACCTGTACAGGTACCTCTATCAGTGAAATTCCATGGTCCAGTTTTTCAACATTTCAACTTTCTCTTGGATCGATATGGACTGGTGTTTACGTTTGACACCACCACTGACACTTGCATCTCTCTTAGAAGCCATAGCTAGGGTTAAATTTAAGCAAAATAACCTAAGAATTTCACAAAATCGAGATATCACCACCAACAAGTGCTGTGTAAACAATCCAAGTGAGCACGCACTACATACAACGCCATCTGTGGCTGCCGAGTAAACTAGTCTGTTGGCAGTGGGAATTTCAAGTTTCGTCTTGTGATTTGGTGCGGACTAAAAGAGGTGCCTGACCTTCATTTGCTGGAAAATCGGTGAGAATTGAAAACAACAGCACATTTAGAGTTATTGATCTTATTTCTTATGTTCTCGAATTTTCTCAATATTATTGTACCATTAGGTGGGGGCTCAAACACCAGTTTTCCAAAGTTATCCATTTATTTCAGTCAAGCTTTCGCATCATCAGGAATCGACAAAAATATAAGACAAATCTGTCACAAAACTTGGATATGATATGTAAAACTCAAACAAAAAACACTTGCAAAGAACACAGTACATAGCACATAAAAATAAGTGAAAACACTAAAAGCGAAATGAATTAAGAATATCATGAAGGGTAGCATGAGATACAATCTAAATACAAAATATTGAAACAGAAATATAGAAAAACTTACAGTTGAGGAAACACAGAAGAACAGTATTAAATGAGGTAGGAATATAGGAAGTCCATCACTAAATACACAAAGTAGGGCCATGTATAAGAGAAAGCAGCAGAAGGTCAAGAGGAAGGTGCAAGGGTTGAAAAATAGGGCAAATTAGAGTTGGGGTGAGAGAGTATCATTAAACTTTTGGGAGAATAAAAAAGATGTTTTGGAAGGAGGTAAATAATGTGTGAAAGAAAAGAGAACAAATGGAATAATCAGTGAAGGGAACAAGGGGGGAAGTGATAACAGGTAGTGTTGGAGTGAGAAGGAGTTGGAGTGAATATTTTGAAAAATTATGAAATGTGTTTGATGAAAGAGAGGCAGATATAGGGTGTTAAGGTTGGGGTGGTATGTGAAGTGAGAGAGTCAAGGAGAGAGGTTTGGTAAAAATAGGAGATGGTGAAAGCCTCGTGGAAGACGAAATCCGGTAAGGCAGTGGGATTGGATGGTATTGCAGTTGAATTTATGAGGAAAGGGGATGACTGTGTTGTTGATTGGTTGGTAAGAATATTCATTGCATGTATGGTTCATGGTAAAGTGCCTGAGGATTAGAGGACTGCATGTATAGAGCTATTATATAAAGGTAAAGGGAATAAAGATGAATGTTCAGACTATAGAGGCATAAGTTTGTTGGGTATTCTTGAAAAATTATATGGGAGGGTATTGATTGAGAGGGTGAAGGCATGTATAGAGTATCAGAATGTAAGGAGCATTGTGGTTTCAAAATTGGTTGAGGATGTGTGGATCAGGTGTTTGCCTTGAAGAATGTGTGAGAAATACTTAGAAAAACGGATGGATTTGTATGTGTCAGTTATGGATCTGGAGAAGGCATATAATAGGGTTGATAGAGATGAATTATTGAAGATCTTATGAATTTATGGTGTGGGAGGTAAAATGTTAGAAGCAGTGAGAAGTTTTATCAAAGGTGTAAGGCATGTGTACGAGTAGGAAGAGAGGAGAGTGATTGGTTCCCAGTGAAGGTCGGTCTGTGGCAAGGGTTTGTGATGTTACCATAGTTGTTTAATTTGTTTATGTATGGGGTGGTGAGGGAGATGAATGCAAGAGTTTTAGAGAGGTGTGAGTTTGTAGTCTGTTGGAGATGAGAGGGCTTGGGAAGTGAGTCAGGTGTTGTTTGCTAGTGATACAGCACTAGTGGCTGATTCAAGTGAGAAACTGCAGAAATTGGTGACAGAGTTTGGAAGAGTGTGTGAAAGGAGAAAGTTGAGAGTGAATGTGAATAAAATCAAGGCTATTTGGTTTAGTAGGGTTGAGGGACAAGTTAGTTGGGATTTAAGTTTGAATGGGGAAAAATTGGAGGGAGTGAAGTGTTTTCGATATCTGGGAGTGGACTTGGCAATGAATGGAAGTGAGCCATAGGGTGGGGGAGGGGGCAAAGGTTCTGGGGGCAATGAAGAATGTGTGGAAAGAGAGAACTTTATCTTGGAGAGCAAAAATGGGTATGTTTGAAGGAATAGCAATTCCAACAATATTATATGGTTGTGAGGCATGGGCTGTATATAGGGTTGTACGGAGGAGGGTGTATGTATTGGGAAAGAAATGTTTGAGGACAGTATGCTGTATGAGGTGGTTTGATCGAGTAAGTAATGAAAAGGTAAGAGAGATATGTGGTAATAAAAAGAGTGGTTGAGAGAGCAGATTAAGGTGTTTTGAAATGGTTTGGACATATGGAGAGAATGAGTGAGGAAAGGTTGACAAAGAGTATATATGTGTCAGAAGTGGAGGGAACAAGGAGAAGCAGGAGACCATATTGAATGTGGAAGGATGGAGTGAAAAAGATTTTTTAAGCATTTGGGACCTGTGGAAGCCTTGCAAAAGATGTAGTGTGACAAGAGTAGGTTTATTTATTGCTGAGTTTCTTAGGGAAGGTGGTGATATTGTTGCTTGATTAGTCGAACTATTCATTGTTTGTATGGCCTAAGATCAGGTGCCTGAGGACTCTCAGAATGCAAGTACAGTGTCGTTATATAAATGCAAGGGGAACAAAAGTGAATTTTCACTTTACAGTGTTATGTCTTGTCCTTATGAGTACAGTATGCCATGTAAGTTGTATGGGAGGGTGTTGACGGTAAGGGTAGTAGTATGCACAGAGCATCTGACTAGAGAGGAGTGGTGTGGCTTCAGGAGAGGTATAGGATGTGTGGACTGGATGTTTACTTTGAAGAATTTGTGTAAGAAATACTTGGTATAAATGCATAGTAACTTGAAGGAAATAGGAGGAACACAGCTCTTAATCACCTTCCCAAAGAAAAGCTAGAAATCATTTATCATAGATGTAGAATTGTAAAAGATTTGAAAAATGAAAAACCTGCCAATGTCAATGGCTATAATGGGAACAGTACTGGCAGGAGAAAGGCAAAGCCAGTGGTTGAGCTGCTACATCTTCAAGTGTTATGAAATTCCTTGAAACAGTAATATTAACTTTGAAAAAAATTGACTCTGAACAAGTGCAGACTTGAATATGTATCAGGTGATACATCCAGAAGACTCTATATAATATCATTGTCAAGAAAAGAGAGGAAATTTATTTCACAGATGTTCCCACTGAAAGGCTCCTGAACGTAACAGTTAAGTGATAAGCATGAATAGGTGTTATATCAAACTAAACTAGAATTAGAGAAGCCACTAACAGAGCACTGATTTGTTGTGAATAGATTGAAAGACATAATACATACCTTATAGCTGTTGATGGAAATGATAAAAAAATTCTTAATCATTTTAAGAAAGCAAAAGTGTAAGTGTGAATAAGGATCAAATGATAGATATAGAAAAGGTTTTATATTTAAAGGAAACAGATTTACCCATCATGATGGCTGCCAGGTGGTTGTGGCCAGCTTCCTAAGCAGCATGGGACTCCTGGGGCAGCAAGTATGGTGAGTTAGTAAGTATGTCTATGCATACACCAGTTTCTTTTTGGTCACTCAGCTACACTACACAAATTCCATTTGATTCTGTTATTGCAAAAAATTTATGGTTTCTGTTTTACCTCAGAGTATCCTTTAAGTGTAGAGTGGAAACGGCTGAGAACTTGACGTCTCATATCTTTTGAGTGAAATGTTTGACAGGCATATTAGAAATATGTATCTTGCTTAGGGAAATTAAGAGCAAAATGACAGTTTTTCCATTATTATGGGAAATCAATGGCCTCTTTTACCTCTTGAGTACCTTTAAGTGTAGAGTGGGGATTGCTGACAAGCTGATGTCTCAATTTCTTTTTAGTGAAATGCATAAAAGGTTTATTAGAAATATGTCTCCCATTTACATGAGTTTACATGAAAAAGACAGACAACAGGAGGCCTGATTGGCCCACAACTAGGTTGTCTGGTAAAAAAAAAAAGGTTTAACTTGACAAGAAAATGTAATCCTGCTCAACAGATTTTTAAGCTGTTGCTGACTCCCCACTGATGTACATTAGCCTTTTACTGTCCCTGTTACCACTGTCGTTTATATAGTTTATTTCAGGCATTTTTCTCAGAGTATACCTGAATTTATAAACTATTTGTTTCTACTTTTCCAAAAGAAGGAACAGAGAAGGGGGCCAAGTGAGGATTTTCCCTCTAAGGCTCAGTCCTCTGTTCTTAACGCAACCTTGGTAATGTGGAAAATGGTGAATATGTATATATAAAGAAAAAAAATTGTCTAAACAGCTTTTGAAGGTATTTATAGTCTTAGCATTCACTACGTCTGGTGGTAACTATTCCAGCGCTCAACACACCTTTAGGAAAAGAAGCTTTTTCCCCACGTCTGTACTACGTCTTCTAGCTTTGAATTTTATTCCATTTGACCTGGTAACCGTACTTTCTTGTATTTTGAAAAGATATTCGTGACTTATGTTATTGAACTTGTTCAGAATTTTGAATACTTTGGTTAAGTCGACGCGAAGTCTATGTTTTCGAAAGGAGAAGAGATCCAAACGTTTTAGCCCTTTCTTCTTATGCCAGATTTCTAAGGGATGGGATCAATTTTGTAGTGCATCTTTGTACTTGCTCTAATTTTTTCCTTATCTTTTTTATAGTTTGGGGATCAAAACTGGACTGCATATTCAAAGTGTGGTCTTACTAGAGAATTATAAAGTGTGAGAATTGTTTCTGATGTCTTGTAATCTATGTTTTTGGCTATGAAACCTAACATTTAGTTGCCTTTTTTACTTGCTGCTTGACATTGTTTAGTGTCCTTCAGATTGTTGCTTATGACAACACCAAGGTCCTTTTTTTCATTTACTTTAGTTAGAGAGTTTCCAAATAGTTTGTAGTTGTAACATATATTCTAATCTCCAAAGTGCATAACTTTATACTTGTCTACATTAAACTTCATTTGCCATCTATCTGACCACTCTGCTAATAAGTTAAGTTCTCTTTGAATCATAACGCAGTCATGCCTGCTTACAGCTCTACATCCTAGTTTAGTATCGTCAGCAAATTTGGAGATCTTAGATATGAAATTTAGTTCTAGGTCATTAATGTATATTATGAAAAGATTAGGGCCTAGGACTGACTCTTGTGGCACACCTTTCATTACGTCTAGCCAATCTGAGGCTTCACCATAAAATACTACACTCTACTTTCTTCTGGGAAGCCAGTCTCTGATCCATGTACAGAGTTCTCCACAGATTCTGTGTGCTTTGTTAGGTAATTTATCGATAGCTTTTTGGAAATCTAAATATACCACATCAGACGGTATTTTTTCGTCCCAATTCTGATAAATAACATTAAAAGATTCTAGTAAATTTGTCAGGCAGGATCTTCTATTGCAAAAACCATGTTGGTTGTCCGATATAATTTTGTGATCCTCTAGTAAAGTGACAATTTTATTTTGTTTTAATTTTTCCATCATTTTACCTAACACTGACTTAAGGCTAATTGAACGGTAGTTCAAGGTACATTTTTTGTCTCCTTTTTTATGTGTAGGAGTGATATTTGCTAGTTTCCAGTCAGTTGGCACCTGACAATCTGATAGAGATTTTTTTAATATTTTTGATATGGGGTATATCAACTGTCTCCTAACTTCTTTTAAAAATCTTGGAGCTAAGTTGTCTGGGCCATTGGATTTATTAGGATTAAGTTGGTCCAGGTATTTAAGTATTTCAGAGCTTTTTATTTCTCTAACCTTCAACTCTTCATCAGATCCTTGAAACATTTTCATTGGTTGCGGTATTAGAGATGTTTCTTCAAATGTGAATACTGAGTTAAAAGAATAATTTAGTATGGTAGCCATTTCCGTGTCGTCAGTAGTTAGTGTGTCACATTTGTTTCGTAATGGTCCAGTTCCTTCTTTTACTGACTTCCTTTGTCTTATATATATGAAGAATTCGTTAGGATTCTTCTTAACTTTCAAGGAAATTCTTTTTTCTTCTTCATGTTTACTCTGTCTTATGACCTTCTTCCACTCTTTTGGATTTTGATTAATTTCTGGCGATTTTCAACGGTTTCTGTTGATTTGGACTTCTTATATGTTTTCTTCTTTTGACAAATTAGTCCTTCTATTCTCCTATTCATCCATGTTGGTTTTGAAAAGTTGCAAGTTCTCTTTGTAATTTGTGAAGTATGTTGATTTTCAGTCTTGAGTAGTGTGTTTTTAGAATTATTGCACATTTCCTTTACTCTGTGAATTTCATGCATAATGTTTTCAAAATTTGATCACCTGTAATATGGGATCAAGAGTTTGTTGTCTTTTTTTTCTTAATGTAAATTTATCTCTAACCTAATCAAACTGTGATTGCTGTGTGACAGTCTCTTGTCTATTTCACAAGAGTTGATTAAGTTTATGTTGCTGGTGAGGACAAGATCAAGAATGTTTTTACTTTTAGGCAGATTTTTAACTAACTGTTCTAGAAAAGTGTTTTCAATCAGTTCCGTAAGTCTTGTTCCTTCTCGGTCACTAGGTAATGTGTTCCAATTTATGTTTAGACTATTGAAGTCTACTATTATAACCTCTTTACTGTTTACTGTAGTTTTGATTTCATTGTATAGCATCTTATCGTCATCTTTTTGCTTAGGAGGTCTTTAATTAACTCCGAGCTGTAGTTTGCTTTTGAACTTTTCGGTGTTGTCAGTATAAAGAGAGTCGTAAGTGTGTTTGTGTCTACTTTGCTTATCTTAATAGCACTTAGATTGTTATCAATGTAGATCAAAACTCCACCACCTTCCCTGTATAAGCGATCTTTCATAAGTAGTTTGTATCCGGGAATTGCTAACTTGGCAATTAAGTGTTTATTCTCAGAGTTTACCCATGTTTCTGAGACTGCAATAATGTTCGGTTTGTCAGGCAATGCATAGGATATTAGTTTGTCGTGTTTCGTAATTATGCTCCAGGCATTTGTGTATATTAAACTTATTTTCCTTGGAGTTGATTTATGGACAGAATTTGCATTTTTTTACTGATAGTATGCATGTTTGAATTAATACTGTTACTGTCTGCATGTGTAACAGCGGAAGAGTGATGGTTCTTTATCTGTTTTGGGTTTGTAGCGTTACTCTGACCCTCCTTCACTGGACCCTTCCAGCCTTGGTCCTAACAGTTACCTGAGAATTTACCTGTAGCAGTGCTAACCCGCTACTTATACTGCCTGAGTTGTCCTCAACTGACCCTACTTGACTTTTCTTTGCTAATTCCTTTACCTTTGAAGTTACTGCTAATCCCTGAGGATCGTTACTGCCAAGGTCCCATCCATCCTCTACCACTATCTTTATGGTGGTCAAACTGGATGCCTTGTTCCTCAGGTCACTTTCACACTCAGCTTCCCCTCGCAATGATCCACCTCCCACAGCTACCCCTCACCCTCCCCAACTATCCTTATTCCTTCGTTAGCTTGACCGTAATTTGCTATCCTGAGCAGTTTAACTCTATTGAAAAAAAAAAGCCTAATATTCTCATCTGTTACTCTGCTAAGGCAGGCTTTCCCTATTCCATTTAAGTGAAGACCTTCTGTAGTGTACAGAGATCTATCATAACTAAAATGGTCCCACAGGTCTATACTAAACACAATATCCTCCTCCCTACAAAGAGCATTGATTCTTCTGTTTGTCCCGAGCATTCTGCTGAGGGTGCAGGAATTGACGTCATACCTTGGCAGCAGTCCCAATATTATAGCCCACCTACGAAATTTAGAGCGAACAGACAGCTTTTCCTTTTATCACATAGATGTTAGGGTAAATTTTTATTTTTTCCAACAGTTTTAGAGGTCTGCTACTGGTCCCAGAACACATTGCAATAATGTTTCAGTGTTTTGTATCACATAAGATTAACCAGCTCTTATGGTTACAGTAAATTGTTTTTGGTAGCAGTTGGTAGGCAGCCAGTGACCACAGAGATACATTACCACTACTACCCATCTGGGTATCAGGATGGTTAGTGACGGCTGAGTAGTGAGTGAGCACTTCAGTGGTTGTCAATTTGCACTCCTCTGACCCAGATAGCTGTCTTTTCTTCCTGCCTCAGCCACATGTAGACTACTGGCATTCTGTCCACAAAGATACAATTTCTCCTTATCACACATAACACTTGAGAACACTTAACTTACATAGCTCATTCTTTGTAACTCTAGATTTTCCTTTGGTGAGCACTATGTGCTTGTCCTGCCTTTTGGCAAAATGGTAGGAGTAATAGGTGGTAGTAGTAGGTAGGAACATTTAGGTATAAGTAGGTATAAACATTAGCTAGAAACATTAGGCAGGAGCATTAGGTAGAAGTAGTCAGTAAGAACATTAGGAAGGAGCCTCTGAAAACACTGCGCTAGACTTGCCTTTTGACAGTGGCCTGTTAAGGGTGAGGCACTAAAAGCTAAGAAGCATTGCTAGAGTTCATTAGTTATGGAGACTGTTGTTGTAGCCACCCCCTTGAGGCAGTTCCAGAAGTAAACAGGCATTGGAGATATAAATAGATAGATAGATAGAAGTATTAGGTAGGCACATTAGGCTGGAGCTAAATTTGAAGTATTAGGTAGGCACATTAGGCTGGAGCTAAATTTAGGTAGTAGTAGTTCAGTAGGAATATTAGGTAGAGCCTCTTTAAGCACTGCACCAGACTTGCCCTTTGTCAGTGGCCTGTTAAGGGTGAGGCACTAAAAGCTAAAAAGTGGCACTGGAGTTTGCTAGTTATGGAGACTATTGCCGTGGCCACCCCCTTGAAGGAGTTCCAGAAGGGAACAGGTGTCAGAGATATAGATAGATAGATTGGTTAGATTATTAATGTTATAGTTACTCAGATAATTTTTGGTTTCTTTTATACTATTCCTGAGATTAGACTGTTCATATCACATATTTGCTGATTTTCAGAATTACTGTTTCCAAATACTTGATAGTACTCATAGATTGGTACTGCATCAATTTTTTTTGTCTAACTCTGTTAACCCTTAAGTGGCAGGTGATTTGCAGAAAGTTGCTTGTGATTTGGACAAAAAACAGACATCAGATTTTATGCTTTCAAATACAGAATGAAAAGAATCTGTAAAAGTATAAAATATATAGAAACAAGTAAGCCAGCTTAACTTGTGTGGCCATACTGAATGCTAAAGTTAATGTGTAGATTGTCTGATGAAGGAAAGGTAGGTACAGTGGGATGTAAGCCTCATGATGTGTGTTCATTAATGACAGCACACTAATTTTTAAAGAAATACAATCAAAAGTTAAGGATATATACAAGAGAGGGAAGTAATGCCATGATATTGGGATGAAGTAATGCATTAATACCCTAGTGGAAGGCGGTTGTGGGATGGTGGAGGGCGGGTGTGGGGTGAGCCGTGTTACTCAAAATTCATTAAATGACGTGTCTTTCTTTATGAATACTTCTTTCTTTCATTCTTGCTTGCTGCTTCAGGCACCTGGGCCTTAGAGGAAAATCTGTTACTGTTTCCTTTATCTCTCCCAATTTTTGTACAGTATTTAAATTAGGAGGGTTTCCAACCCCCCTGCTCATGCTCCTCTAAGTCGTCTTCTGCAACAAGTATGGAAGACGAGGGTAATATTCATTCTTCCTTATTCCTTGGATAATTTTTGAATACTAGTTTCATACATACGGGACATGAATTTTACATATATTTGCTTTTTGTTTTTATACATACAGGAAATATGAATTTTACTTATACAGTAAACCCTCGATTTAATGGCCTAATAGAGGGTGGGGGTGTCCGTTATTGCCGAAAGTCCATTAAATTGAATGTAAACTTATGGGCCATTTTTTTGATACAATATACAATATACAGTTAACATGCTTCCTTTTAACTCCTTTATCACTTGATGCCATTTTGAATTTTAAGGATTGCAAAATGATATAATGAATAAAGTCACAGTTCTATGTATACAACCTGACCGCACAATAGCTTAAGGCAGGCTAAGACAGAAAGAAAGTGAGTATACCCTATGCTACCAAAAGCAAGTACAAAGTGAAATGCGCATGGTGCGGCATTTAAGATTTTTTAATTTTTTTCAAATTTTTGAGTTATTGGTAATGTATTATTTTTTGCCTGGCCCACTAAATCCGAAATCTGTTAAAACGAGGGTTTACTGTATTTGCTTTTATGTGTATTCATAGTTACGCTTAAGAATGTATTCCTGAGATTGAGGAGAGCACCTAAAGTGAAGAAGGGAGTATTTAGCAGCCACACATATATCAAATTTAGTGGGAATTTAAACAAATCCTGCAAAACAAAGGTGCTTGCAAGGCAGATTATTATATAATGACTCCAGTCGTTTAAAGGTTAATGCTCATTTTTTGTCTGATTACCCACCTTTTTTTTACGAGAGATATTTTGTCTCCCTAGGTAGTCATCACCAGATGGCCTTCATTGCAGTAATAGGTCAGTTTGCCATTTGATTCAACCAGTTCTTCTCCGGCTTACTTTTTTGGCTCCTAAAAAGGATTATGAGTTATATGAGAGACTTTACTAACCCCAGATTGTGTGAATAATAAATGTGTGTCTGCCTTCTTTTTCAGTTTTATTCCATTACATGAAAGAACTTCTTTATAGGTAAGTATGAAATGTATGCAAATGAATTCAAACAGAAATAGACCACTGGGTACTATTGAGGCTGCTTTAATCATATGAAAGTGGCTGGAGTCTGCTGACATTTGTTAGGGATCATTAGCAAGGGAATGGCAGCTAAGACCTATCAAAAGTGACCTATTAACCAGATTTGTTTTAGACAGTGACCAAGTGCAAGTACTTTGAAGCAATTTTCCTTGGTTCAGAAGAGTATCTTGTTCAGAATGCTGCACCGGGGTAACAGTTAGGTCATAGAGGCATTCATATAATGCTGGTCTAGCTTAATCTTCCTTTGATTTAGAGAACAGCCCCTTGTTTACTATTGGAGGTTTGTCTGAACTTCATATTTTTCTTGATTACACAGGATGCAAGATCCTAGCGTGCAGAAGCAGCTACTAGCAAATTGGGAGGAGCAGCGTAGCTCAGCGAAAAAGATCTTTCCAACCTTCAATGGTTCTAATCCTTCCACGTTATCACTGAAGCAGGAATCAACAACCTTCTCGTCAGCCAACACTGGGCTGTCTGAGGAGAGCAAATGCTCTCCCGCCAAAAGCAAGTGAGATGATGCTTTTGTAATTTTGTTATGTGTAGAAGAGGAACCAGCAGGAGTTCAAGAGGAAGGTATGGGAGCTGAAAACGGGCTAGATAAGAGAAGGGATGAGAGAGGAATGATGAACTTCAGAGAAAATGGGAAAATATGTAACGAGAACAAGGGAACACATGGGAGCAATGGTGAGGGGAGGAGATGGGTAAGTGGAACAGGCAAGAAGAGGTGAATAAGAGATGGAATGAGAGTTCTGAGGGATGTTGAATGTATTAGCATTTGTTCAATCTTTTTTCAGTGAATGCTCACCCAGATTCATTTATTTTACTTTTCAGCACCCATCTCATGTCCATTATTAAAGTTGCATCAAGAAGGTATGTGGCAGGTGAATTACATAGAGTAAAATGGGATTCGTAAAGACTTCAAGTAAAGTGTATTTTCACGTAACCTTGTGATGCAGTTAATTTTGAATAATCATTATGAATAGATCTTGAACCTTAATATTTTCTTAATTTTAAGCATGCTCATGCTGTTATATTTTAAGTTTAGAATTACATTGAAATAGCCAAACAAATGGAAACTTATCAGAATCTATTATATTCTCCTTAGTGGGACACCTAGGCTCTATTAGTTTTACTGATCCTTTTTTTATTAGTTGGGGAATAGGACAAACACCTGTGTTTCGTTTTCAGCTGTTTGTATTGTTTCCCTTTTGGTACTTTGTATGTTCATGAATGTGGAGAATCTCGGCTCACACAGGTAAGATGTGAAAGCTGGAGGAGGATTACAAGAGCCATTTCTGCTATTTGAGGATGCTTATCCTTAATCACTATCCAAAAGGTGCCAAGAGCCATTTTGTATGATTTCAAAATGTGATTGTTGGAGATATTAGCTATGTCCTTTTTCTCTTTAAGATAAAGTTGCAATTGTTTGCTCTAGCTTAAGGGTTTCTCAGCCAATCATTACTGTTGGTGAGTATCTTTAGAAAATGATGCTTACTGGTATTTTTTTTTCCCAGTATTTCAAGATGCTCACAGACCAGCAATACAATCTCTCTTATTCATTGATGCAGCATTTGTGAAAATATTTATATTGCACTCAATCAGTTTTACTTTTCAGATTATTAACTTTTCTTTCTGAGTATTAATCTTATCATGAGGAAATATGATATTTTCAGTCACATTGCATACTACAGTTTACTTTGCTTAAAAATTCAAAATATCCTCTAAGTAAGATAAGTTTCATCCACCAGTATTTAACAAAATTCTTTTTGCCTCTCAAGAATGAAAAAATGATCACTATAACTTCAAACACATGTAATAACACCCTTCCTCTGGATAGCCATCTGTTGAGTACCTGCCTTACCTCTGTTATTGGGAAAGGAGCATGATTAACAGACCTCTTCCTTGCGCAGGCAGTACCACAAGACTTCTGATTAAGCTGTGGATACTAAAGAAAACCCTTTTATACAAGGAAACTGTAACACTAAGAATCTTTTTGGGATTGTCTCTTTTCCTTTGTTTTGTTGCTCAGATACCCATGTACTTCTGAACATATGTATTTTGAAGATTGTAATTGCCAATTTCCCAGAAATCACAGAAAAGCAGCTGGATATCGTCTATTCCCAAAACATTGAAATTCTTAAAATTGCATGCTCAAGGGGTTTGATTTTTCATGCTTTCTTATACTTTTGTGTGTTCCTGGTCTCGTAATCAAAACTAAGATTTCATAACAATTTGGACTTTGTTTTTCTTCTACTTATTCTTAGGCCTTTTCATTGCATATATGGTGAACCAAACCCTGAGGTATCTGTGATAGAACTTGATTTCCCAGTAGAAGTTATTTATTGCCGATTGATAACGAGAATGGCTTGTCAGGGAGTTCCTACAAGTGGTGTGCACAGTGACCAAACCAGCTCTATTCCTGAGAGGATGGGGTAGATTGATGATTGGCCAAGTATGGCCACAAGATTTTGATCCTTCTGTGAGATTGGTGTCTGTGACAAAATTTCGAGTTCTACAAGAAAGAGGCATTTAATATAGTTTTGTTTTCATGAGGATGAGAAAGTGTCTTCTTCGTATGCAGTATACCCTGAGATTTAGGACACTTTTGGCTACATTTTATACCCATAAACAAATAATTGATTTTCATGGCAGTGATGCTTTTGGAAAGTGGGCTGTCAAATGTGATAAGAGATACTTGCAAACAAAATGAGATATACTTTTGCATTTATTATAGTTACTAGTAGCAAGAAAAAAAGGAATTATTAGGATGGGTGAAAAAGTACTGAAAATTGTATTTAATTGCCTCTGCATTATATTGCATGGGAAGTTTAGGGAGCCAAAGGTGAGTATATATATATA
>JAYMFT010075063.1:0-14464 GCA_038088735.1 Panulirus argus
AGGTCTGTGGGGCCTGGATGTGGAAAGGGAGCTGTGGTTTCAGTGCATTACACATGACAGCTAGAGACTGAATGTGAACGAATGTGGCCATTTCATCTGTCTCCTGGCGCTACCTCGCCAGCGCGGGGGTTGGTGGTGCTATTTTCCCTGGGGATAAGGGAGAATGAATACTACCCAAATGAGGATCTTTTATTCTCCAGGGCTCAGTCATCTGTTCTGGAGGCTACCTTGCTCATGCGTGAAATGGTAATGTACAAAAATAACATATTTATATACATATATCAGTGATTATGAGTGTGTAAATATTTTTTTTTAAAGTACAGTTTGGAAAAAGTTACAGCAAATTCTCCTGTAATACCCAGCCATGCCCATAGATTGCAGAACAGTCTTGTTATCAGCTGGAGGTGCATGGCTTCAACCTTCACTGCTACAGAAGCAACTTTATCCTGGTCCATCAGGTGACCAAGGAAGATCATGGTGGTGTGCTCAAACTCATTATTGGCCATGATGATTGTCAGTTCGGCTTCTGCCAGGCATGTGAACAGGGCCCTCAGTCTTGCCAGGTGGCTTTCCCATTTAGAGGAGACTGTATATCCAGTGCATTCAATATAGTGGAGACTGTATGTCCAGTGGGCTCAGTGTAATGGTGACTGTACATCTCTTGGATTTAGTGTAGTGTCAATTACATTCATTGGGTTTGGTGTTGAGGAGACTGTACATCTAGTGGGTTCAATGTAGTTGAGACTGTATGTCCAGTGGGTTCTGTGTAGTGAAGAGTGTATGTCCAGTAGGTTCAATGTAGTGGACACTTTGTAGGTAGGCCTTGATACCCTCCAAACCTGCTATGACATAAATGACAAGGCACTGGAACTTAGCTGGTGTGTTTCTCATACGGAATGGCATGATGATACTGCCACTGGCCATCAGGTATTGCAATGGCTGAGATCTTTGTCATCCTTTCTGTCAGCTACACTCGACAGTAACCTTTGAGAAGGTCAAGTTTGGTGACAAACTCTGCATTTCCAATACCACTGGGAAAAAAAAAGAGAGAGAGAGAGAGAGAGAGAGAGAGAGAGAGAGAGAGAGACCCTATGGTAATCGATGCAGGATCTCTTCAACAAGACAGCGATGAGCAGGCAAGGAGAGGCCCATGCACTGTTGCTGGGTATTGAGAGACCATTAGAGAAAAGACTTGATTTCTTCTTGTAGTTTCTCTTTGTGGGACTTATCCTGTAGGGGACCTGCTTGATGGTAACTGCATGGTCCACAAGGATGATATATTGTCCCTGGCAAGGTCTCAGAAGATGTCTCTAAAGTCATCCAGCAGTTCCAGGTCCCTCGACTGCCACGCTGTCAGATTCTGTAATTTGAGTCCAAGATTAGATAAAATGTTACTATTACATAATCTGACAAGACTGTCCAAAGTGTAGTCTTCAAGTGATAGGCCATCAACTGAGGTTTTGTTTTCAATAAGTATTGGTTCTGCCTCTCTCATGTGATATGATATGTATTGAGTTGCTTGATGTGAACAAGGTGTTCTTTTCTGGTGTTTCTATCAAATATATTACAACACTAACCTTTTACTTTAGATCTAAATTTTTGAACATCCTTCAACAAAGTCATACTCTTCTTTCTTTTTGACACCCAACTCTAGGAACTCCTGTTTACTTTCCCAAACAACACAGGAACACTTTCATCCCTATCTTTATCCATCTCTATACAATATTTTTTCAACTTTGACTTCAATGTCTAGTGAAATCTTTCCAGAGCTCCTTGTGATTCAGGGTGGTACTATCTATGTATCTCTTTGACACCTGTTTCAACTGGAACTCCCTCAAGGGGGTGGCCATGGAAACAATTTCCATAACTAGAGAACTCCAATGCTGCTTCTTATCTTTTAGTGCCTCACCCTTAACAGGCCACTAGCAGAGGGCAACTCTAGCACAGTGTTTGCAGAAGCTTCTACCTAATGTTCCTACAGACTTCTACTACTTAATGCTCCTACCTACTACTTCTAACTAATGTGGCTAATTACTTTTTCAATGACAACTCTTTCATAATTTTATGAAACAGACAGGAAATCAAATTCAAACCCTGATCAGACTGAAATCTACAGGGGATGTCAAATCAAGAGAAGAGCTTTGACAATAACTTAGCAGAAATACTTTTGAAGGTAATAGTTTCTGGGTAACAGGTGGTAGCACACATGATTGGTAATAGATTTCCAGTTTTAATTTCTGGCAAGAGACCTACAGAGCCTATGGTGATGTAACTTAAAGGTTACAGTATTTTCAGCTAGCTGACACTTATATCTGACAATACCTTGACACATACTTCCTCATCTTAGGCCAAAAGAAATGTTTTAGAATCTAATTTTATATTTTTTAACATCTAAATGTCCACAAGGAAAGTCATGAGCAAGACTAACCACTACATGCTTTTACGTCGCTGGAACAACTATATGATGCAATGCTGAACATTTATCATCAGAAGACACCTGAATGGGTCTCAAAACCCTAACTAGCTCATTAAATCATGACTTTGTAGTGTCAAAAAGAAAGAGTATAGAAACATGAATTTTTATATAACATAAGATATTAATTTGAATCACTCTGAGACTGAATGAGTAAGTGAGGGTCATTAATTAGCAGCTGGGCACTTCAGACTGCTGCATCCTATCACAAAATGTATACCTTTCATTTACTGTACATGGAGGATATTTTGTAGAAAATGGTATACAAATCAAATGTGTGTAAATCATACCTATTACTATAGCCAGTCTGAGGAAATCTTAAATGATAGTGATTTTGCAAGAGCAACATCTTTATGTTACATATTTAGAAAAAGGCATGCTCTAAGCATGCCCAAGTGATGTTAAATGTTTGATGATGGCAAAAGTAAATGTTGAGTGCTTGTACGAGCTGAAGGATTTTTTGTTGAATATTTCCTTCCAAAATCAGGCGGATCTTATATGCTGATGTGTCTTACATGCCAGAAAATATGGTATTTTACATATATGTACTTTTACTTACGCATCCTCCCCTCCCATACTACTTTCCCAAAGAAGGAAGATTTTTCCTCCAAGGCTCAATTATCTATTCCTGACATTATACTGCTTGCTTACTTAGGAAATACCAATACTCTTGCTTACTTAGGAAATACCAATCATATATAAAAGAAAGATTTTTATTTATTTATGAATGTCCTTTACCCTAGGGGTAGGACTAAAAAGAATTCCACCTCCATTTTCCTCGTCTCACAGAAGGCAAGGGGGAGGGAGCTGGGGGCTGAAAACCTTCCCTTCTTGATTTTCAATTTCCAAAAGAAGGAGCCAAACAGGGAGTTCTCATCCTCCTTGAAGGTTCAGGATGGGGTTTGGATGTAAACAAGATGAGAAGAGAGGTAGTATGTCTGAGGAAAGAAACCTGGATGTTCTAGCTCTGAGCGAAACAAAGCTCAAGGATAAAGGGAAAGAATGGTTTGGAAATGTACTAGGAGTTAAGTCAGGGGTTGGTGAGAGAACAAGAGCTAAGGAAGGAGTAGCTCTACTCCTGAAGCATTTGGTGTGGGAGTGTGTGATCCTGTCTAAGGATGTAAATACTAGATTAATATGGGTAAAAATGAAAGTGAATGGCAAGAGATGGGTAATTATTAGTGCTTATGCACCCTGATGTACTAAAGCACTCTCTGAGCATGAACGTCCTTGTGGATTGCGTAATGAGTACTTGTGAGAAGTTTGTATGGTAATTTAATTCTTTGTTATTTATTGTATGAGTTATCATTAGTAACTTGCATCCCTGAACAACTACAGTTTATTTCTGTGGTTTATATTCCACCTTATTTTATCACATACTAGCGATGATGCCTACTAGAATATCTCTTCTAAATTTTTACCTGATGAACTATGTAGCATTCCAATCTTAAGGTCTTATCTAAAAATTGTAAGCTACATGACGCTTTACCCAGTATATCCAAAGTTTGCCAAAACACTCCAGTTACACTACAAACTCCTAAGACATAATCTTGTTTCGATCCCTTGGACAATTTTAATGCAATGTAAATTTAATCAAGTAAGTTTCTGCTCCAGTGTCTGGAAAGACTTACTGTTTTCATATTAAGTTTAGCTGAAATCTGAAATAAATGGCCCCTTAGACCCAATAACAATTAAATTCTGAATCTCATCATTTGAACCATTATCCTACAAAACCTCGTAGGGGTTAACCAAGTTTACTGAATTAAAAGAGTTTAGCTGTCAGTTCTTAATTTGTTGTGAATTTAAATGTCATTTGGAAATGTCATTTGGAGTTCAGGCTGGTTGAAAGTTTTGTGCTACAATGTTGTCTGGGCAGGTGGTGTCTCCCTTCCATTTGAAGGCCTGCATTAACTAGAAGGTGCTTGAAGTTGAATGTATGTGTTGTAAGTGTTTACTCTATGAAATGGATTGTATTTCTGAGGTGTCTGTGTTGTTGAATGTGGACAAACAGATCTGTAGTGACCCATTTACTTACAGTAGTAGCAATGTGGTGGATGGAGCAAGCCTAAGAGTAGGTTGCTGGGATATGGGTGTGTGTGAATCTGAGGATCCACTGATTGTTCCAATTGTTCCTCCCTTCGGCTGTCCTGTAAAATTTTGAGAATATGAGTGCGGTGAAAAAACAGATGGAATCCTTAAATGAGGTTTCACATATTTTAACAGGGTCTTATTATTTGGAGATTTGACTTGGGGCTTAAATCCTCTATATCTACAAACAGAAGACATTTCTGATACTTTAGTCTTTAATTCAACCTTTTCATTGTTTATAATCTATATATAATCTCTGGTAGTGCGTCGTTAATCTCTAAGGCTTGGGTAAGACGCCATGACATGGACTTTACTAATGGTGCCTTGCCACTGTCATGGTCCAACCATGATGTATCCTTCAGTGCCCATTCTAATAATTTTCTCAGATTGGTAGCTTTGTTTATATAAACAATGTCATCTTTCTCATCGATATATAGAATTCCAATATTTCTATAACTATCGTCATTACATTATCGATCTACTCACACCTAGTCAATTCTGTCGAAAAGTGTTTAAAATCTGCCCAGTCAATTACATATCTGAGTTCTAGTACTTGGAAAAATTTCCTTAGATATTAATATTCTACCAAACTTAAAGAATTTCCTAAATCAAATCGTTATTTGAGGGAGTCTTAACCCCGTCAAAGGCATAGTGGCATCGCAAATAAAAGTTGTGTAAAACTTTGTTAAGTCACCCACGTCATCACATTTTCTCAGGTACTATACTTGATCAATAAAGAAAACGTAAGGACAATTAATAATTTCTTAGTTGCTATGGCAACATCTCACGTAGACACAAGGACACCAACACAAGGTAGACTGCTCCACTGTTAGTGTTCTTCGCAATAATAATACTGACACGCACAGTAGAGCATCAGTCACCATAGACCTTACCTTACAGGTAGTAGACCATTCCTCGCACACACGACAGAGAAGAAAACAATTGTAACGTAGCTGAAATGTTTGTTCCAAGACTTCACCTGTCCCGAAATTTGTCCGATTTGTTTTTGCTTCAATATTTACTTGTTCAACTTTAGAAAATAAGGAGGCAGGCAGAGCAGGGCAATGAAAAGTAGAATGAAAACCTGACGTGTGGCTCACACTTTTTTCTCATTTTAAAACATAACGCTTAATATACTGATATTAACATCACCTTCGGTTATAAAAAGTCCACTTTGAATTATGAGAAATACAAGGACATTTCGAGTCATTCTGGAAACAAAAGGAATCCTGCTAGCAATACTGCCTTGCAACATAAAGCAGTAGTCCTAACAATACTCAAGGAATAACTGTAAGGAACAAACGATGATTTCAAGTAACTCATTGATTACCCAGTGTGGTACGTACGTGACACTAAGATTAAAAATTCTACTTTTAAATGACTTAGATCACAATCACGCCACTAAACACATTCTCGCGTAACAAAAATTTACCTCAGTCTCACGTATGTACCCACTCAACCCTCCGTGAGACCCAGGCCCGACCCTCTCTCACCCAGACCCAACTATACCCAAACTTCCTTCAACCAATACCAATCCTCCTCACCCTAACCTAACGCTCCCTTCATAGTAACGAATAAGCAATGATCGTCGGAGATTTTCAACAATCCCAACATAACTTGACATCTTCCGATTCGTGACCAATTGACTGATTTAAAAGACGGAAAATTGGTTGATCTCACAGAAAGCTACTCAACCGGAAGGACCCGCAACAACATTATTGCCACCACTGTTATTTACAGACACTGACGAAGTAATGCACTGTGTGCGAGTTGCCTCCTTCCACTGAATAAATGTACAGCTGCTGTCATAATCACTGGCTGTAATGCAGAGTGCAGGAACTGATATTGAAGATATCTGACTACGTTCCGTAGTTAGGGTGAGGAGCTACAGGGGTTTTGTTGGAGGGGAAAGGGGTGGTGAATGAGTGAGAAGTACTTGACACCCACACTATAAATATGATAAAAGACGACATTACTTCACCTGCGAAACCTGAGTTTATTTTTAAATCCGCTCTTTACTGTTGCAGGGAACCCACCAAGTCTTCCACTTCCCCCGGCAGTATGTCGTGCTCAAAATCAAAGGTAAGAATAATGATCATTAAACAACACAAGTCCTCCAGTATTAGGCTAAGTATTGATATTAAAGAGGATAAAAAGGAGAGGTCGATCCATGAACAACTAAGGAGACAGATAGGCATGAGAGGAAGCTAGATACGAAGGAGCAAAGTGCGGGAGGAAAGCCATATTGCCTTACCACTGATAATTTTGGAAGATAACTTGAATGTCTGTTTATCCCCGACAGGAGAAGATGCAGGAGACATTGGAGCAGCGGCAGCGTGAGGTGCGTCTGGCGTTGGACCGGCTTGAGGCCGCGCTGAGTGACAGCGGCGAGCTGCTGACGGAGGAGAGGCTGGCTATCCTTGCCCTGCCTCCCACGACACTCCTCCAGAGGCTCAGGGACGGACACCTAGCCCCAACACACGTCCTCAAGGCATTCCAGGCCAAGGTTAGGGGTTACATCTGGTTCGAGTACTTTTGCAAACGAAGGTCGCCCGAAAATTTGGTCATCACAGCTGTCAATGGTATAGCAAGTACATACATATTTTATACATACACAAATATATAATACACACAGAAAGTCGAATCGACGTGCTGATGAAAGGTGCCAAGTGTTGGTATAAAGCAGGGCCTCTGAGAGGGGGTCCAAAAGGGGGCCCAAGAACTTCCTGGGACCTCAGAAAATGCGGAAAATCGACAGAGCGCTCCATTCCACCCCTCACTCTCTCATCTTCCATACCCTTTCTGGCCTTACAGCTCATGGCATAGAACTGTAGTGGATAAAAACAGGCTGACTAATGGAGATGGGAAGGAATGGGGCCTGAAAGAAACTTTGTACCCCCCCCCTGATAAAATTCCTCTCAGGGGCCCTGAATTACACAAGAGAGAACGGGAACAATTTCTTTATCCCAGTCTGAGGGGTATTACAATGCAATTTTTAATTCCTGTGATTTCTGCTCTTTCAAGCGTAACTAGCCTCACCTTATAACTACAAGATGAGACGATCAGGCGTTCCTGAATACATATCACCTCTACTTAATGAATATATGCACTGTTCATTAAGAGACAGTTAACACATTTGTATGTTCTTACTACAGGCGATCGTGGTGACGTACAGAGTGAACTGCATCACAGAGTTCATCCCACAAGCTGAGGTAAGTGTGCAACAGTGTGTCTAAGCCTTATGGTGCATGTAACACTGGGTGGGTTTGCATGTGGGTAGACATGCTGTGTTCCTCCTGCAGAACAACTCCTCCCGATGGGAATCGTTTTACTGACTCTCATACGAGAGACGTCTCGGAACCAGTAGCACTACTTACTGTCCCGTACTCCGGTCTTGGTCTTCTGCGTCTTTGCAAAATGCAACGGTAGAATAACCGGGAGGTCACAAGAGCAGAGTTAAGTACAAGTGTTGTGGACAAAAGTGATACAGGTTAACATGGTGTGACTTCGTAAGTCAACTGTTACAGAAGTTTAATAAGTGATATCGTATTGAGTAAAGGTTAAAATGTGAGGACGTCCCGAGAGTGCAAAAACTCTCCCTCAGTACTGTGCTAAGTGGTAAATGAATGGGTAATGTTTACTTATGACTGTGCTAACTGACTGGTACACATGACTGCACTAACTGACAGGTACACATGACTGCACTAACTAACAGGTACATATAACTGCAGTAACTGACAGGTACACATGACTACACTAAGTTAGGTACACATGACTGCACTAACTGAAAGGTACACATGACTGCACAAACTGACAGGTACACACGACTGCACCAACTGACAGGTACACATGACTACACTAACTAACAGGTACACTTAACTGCACTAACTGACAAGTACACATGACTACACTAAGTTAGGTACACATGACTACACTAACTGAAAGGTACACATGACTACACTAACTAACAGGTACACATAACTGCACCGACTGACAGGTACACATGACTGCACTAACTAACAGGTACATATGACTCACTAACTAACAGCTAGGCACACATGACTGCACTAAATGATAGATACACATGACAACACTAACAGCTAGGTATACATGACTGCACTGACAGGTACATATGACTACAATAACTGACAGGTACACATGACTGTACAAACTAACAGTTAGGTACACATGAGTGCACTAACTGACAGGTACATATGACTGCACTAACTGATAAGTACACATGACTACACAAACAGCTAAGTGCACATGAGTGCACTAACTGACAGGTACACATGACTGCACAAACTAACAGTTAGGTACACATGACTGCACTAACTAACAGCAAGGTACACATGACTACACTAACTAACAGGTACACACATAACTGCAATAACTGAAAAAGTACACATGATTTTATCAAGTATTTCTGCCAGAACCAAGTACATATATAATCAGCAGCTGTCTGTTCATAACTGTACCAACAGGATGTACTTGACTGCATTGTACAGATGTACTTGACTGCATGATACAGATGTACCTGACAGGATCATACAAACGTATCTCTGACTGAATCATACAGATCAAACAGCATCATACAGTTGTATCAGACATCATCAGTCCTGTGTGTGTGTGTGTGTGTGTGTGTGTGTAACGACCAAGTTATACCGCAGGAGTGGGCGACGGCACTGGAGGAGGCTCCGCCGGAGACACGCAACCTGCCGCTGTTTGGACTGCCGGTGAGCGTGAAGGACAGCTTCGAAGTGGCGGGGGTGGACTCCACCCTGGGCCTGGCCAAGCGTCTCTACAGCCCGGCGCCTCGCCACGCCGCCCTCGTCCAGGCCCTGCGTTCCCAGGGCGCCGTGCCCTTCTGCAAGACCAACGTGCCGCAGACGTGCCTCAGGTCAGGCCCCTAAAACACGACTCCACTACGTTCCGGTGGCCGGATATATACACACACACACACCTGCCGGGGGGGGGGGGGGGGGGTACTTGGGGTATGGATTGCCTTCCGCACTCGACTTCCTATTACGTGTTTAATGGTACTGATCACACACGCTCTGTTTCACGGCTTTCGAGTGACTGGAAAACAACCAGTTTTCGTGTAAATTAAGTAAATATCACAAGGTATAATTAACTAATTTTACATATAAAGATAAATTTTGATAAAAATAAAACACATACCAGCAGGACCAAAAGACTCGCGCAAAATGTTTTCTTTGTACTTCTTGAAGCGACTGTGTTCAGGCCAGTGTGTTTGGGAGGGGGGGGGGAGGAGGAGGTAGACGATTGTGGTTCATACACCTGTTTCTTCCTCTACCTAGAGAACGCCCTGACTGCTCACGAGTGAGGTCAGCATCAGAGGAAATGTTATAACACTGTGTATGGCGTTTTGCGGAGGGCAGTGTGTGTGTGTGTGTGTGGGGGGGGGGAAGGTTTCACATAGCCTGGGCAGTTGGAGGAGCGAGTTACTGAGGGAGAGAGGGAGGGAAGGAAGTTGGCAAGTCACACTGAGGGACGGGTTGGTCAGTTACTTACTCCTCCCGGTTGTGTAAAGGTGTTATTTGATCCATGCAAAAGGAGGGGTTATGACTAATTAGCTAACTGAAACGAATTGGTTGGTTAAGCCCTCAACGAGGAAGCTCTCGTTTATTCTGGACAAGTTAGTCTGCTGAACGGAGAGGTTAATTTAGTCTGACGAGATTATTAAATCTAAGGGCGTTTTAGTGGGACGGTTAGAGTTCAGTCAAGAAGTACTGTGCCCGGCGCCAGAGTGGGAGGGGAAAGCCACTGTCAACTGGTCTCGTCAGGACTTACCAAAGCGGTTCAGAGGAGGAGATTATTGCCAGGGACGTGGAGTGGTGGTGGATGAGGAAGCGGTTAATGAAGCCCCGATGACGAGACGACAGAATCCTCTCAAAAAGGGAGGGGGGGGGGATTTATTTCATCTGTTCTCGTGAGAAAGTCGAGGTTTACGGTTGGATTAGTCAGGGGTCGTGTTAGCTGAAGTAATCCTGGGCAGCTAAACACGGCAGTGAGATGCCCTCTGTTACCCCTAAGAGGGAGTCAAACCCAGGTACTACTCCAGGAGGTATTTGGTAAACACTCTCAACCTTGGAAAGGAATTGGGTCATCCAGCAAAAGAGGACACAGAGAGCTTTGACAACTGGGGTCTAGTTATTTCGTCCAAGTGCGGGAGAGAGAGCTGTATAGTCCTGAGTGTAAAAGGGATGGATGGCGGGCTTGTGTCTTTGCATTTTGTAATGAATACGGATTGGGTTCCGCTTTGCCATACCATGTCGGTTACCATGGAAAAAAAAAAAAAAAAAAAAAAAAAAAAAAAAAAAAAAAAGAGAGAGAGAGAGAGTTAGTCCAGATAACGATGCGCAAGTAGGAATTCGTCTGGGTGAGGACGTTTAGTACGTCCTGGAGAAAAGGGAGTTTAACTAGCTCAGTCGAGAGGTTTCCAGGAAGGATGTTTAATCAGTGTATGCAAAGAGCTTTGACGAAGGTAAAAGGGGTTTGTGTAGGTAACACAGGAAAATGGAAGGAAGGGGTTTTCTGATTGTCCAAAGGAGCTGGACAAAGGTGTTGAGTACACGATTGGACCGGGAAGTCTTCTTACCCCCATGCGACGGGTTGTGAGTTGACTCAAATCGGAGTTATTCGGTTAGTCCAGACAAAGGAAGCTTTACGAGATTGCTTCTCGACGAGAGAGGGGGGAGGGAGGGTGAGGGGTGGGATGGGGTAATTAGTTGATCCAGCTAAGGAGGGGAAAATTATTGCCAGCCGGGGAGAAATTAGTCTGGAGCCAGAAGAGGAGGAGGAGGAGGAGGAGAAGGAGGAGGAGGAGGAGGAGGAGGAGGAGGAGGAGGAGGAGGCGTCGTCGACGACGTAGTTCAAGCGAGTGAGGTAAAAAGTGAGGACAGTGAGTGGGGTTCATGAGGACAGTGAGGGGAGGGTGGTTCATTAGTTTGTGTTGGTTAGCGTATTGTGAGGAGTTAATCCCGTAAAGGAGATGAGGTATAGTTTGGGTATGAGGACTAAATGAGTTTTAGTGAGACAGATTATTTTACTTTGAACGAAACTGAGCCGGTCAGACCTGGAAAGGATTTTTCTTAGTGTAGATAGCACGGAAATTTGTCTCTAAGTCCTGGAAAGAGGCGACCAGGTCGTCCTACTCAACGGGACTGTTTAGTCCAGATTTAAGACTTTGGTCTGGAAGAGGAGATAACGTAGTCTCAGCTGAGCGGAGTTGGTTCCTATAATCAAGCGAGTTAGGTCAGTCCAGTCGCATATAAAAGCTAATCCATCTGTCACTGAGATGATTCAATTGATAGTTTCTGCAGGATTAGGAGGGCCAGCTGCTCCCTGCTAGGAGAGGGGTAGTTGATGAGGCGTGAGTGAAAGGGGGAAGAGTGTTTGGTTATCACGTGCGCGTCTGGGGGGGAGAGGATTTGGTTATAAGTCCAGGCGAGCTCGCCCCGTTGAGTTACGCAGATTAAGGAAGGTTTGCACCGGTTAATGTGCTTGAGGGGTAGTCAGGACATTCCTTATGAAGGGGGAATCATCATTCTGCATGAACTGGAAACGTGAAGTCAAACGAGTGATTTAACTCGGGGGTGAAATGGGATTATCAGATGGTGCCGCGGTCCGACGGAGGGAATGCTGGCTCTTCCGACGACGAAGCCAGTGTCACCTCACCTCACCTCACACCACCAAACATCCCTACTAACCGCTGGGATCTCGATGTAATTCCGTCTCGTTAAAAACGACGAAGGGAAAAAGAAGGAGTGAATTTTACGTACCTCGGGTTTCCAGCATTTAACTTACTTGAGGTAAACGCATAAGGTTTGGGCGACACATCGGTTAAGCTGTTCTATAACAACGTTTTGGTATTTTTTTCTTAACTCACGTTTCGCGTGATCACGCCAGTCAATGGTTCTGGAGGTATGAGGGACTGAGGATGACCATTTATAGATTATCCTCTCATATTTAGAAATACTCGCGCACTTTAACGGATACAAGTTGCTGCTGGATTACCGAAACATCGGTCGTAGGAATGCTGAAATGTTGCGGGTGTCGTAGTGTAGTTAAGGAGACAGATAGATAGGGTAGGTGTGCGCTTAGCTCTCACCTCACCGCCACCGTCCTCATTCCAGCTACGGGTGCAGCAATCCCGTCTGGGGCGAGACGCTCAACCCAATCAACACGCAACGCACCTCCGGAGGATCTTCAGGTAAGCCCCACGACCTTCCTCGCCAGTCCTTGTCCCTCAGTAGGATCCTGGTCATACGGTCGGATCTTTAAACGGCATCCTCTCCAGGCTTTGGGGATACTATGCACCATCTGACAAGATTATGCAAGTGGAAATAAGAAACTGTGCCTTGGGTGTAAATGGCCTTAAACTACGTGTAATGCCATAAGGATTCTGGGAGCAAAGTGTATGTGTGTGTGTGTGTGTGTTTGAAGGACGAGACGAACCCACAACTTTGCTATTCATACACAGTACCTCAACTTCCGTAACTCGGTAGCTACCCTTCATTCTTTTGACACTCCTCCTCTCGTTGCCACTGCTACTGTTTTGCATCGTATTATCTACCGTCACTTGATTATGCACCTTTGAAGCGGTATTTCCAGTTTACGTAACACGTTCTTTCGCTTTGGATTATATCGTTAGCGGTGTCCCCTCCTCTTTGGCCTTGTATCTATATAACCTCCTTACACTACTGACCAAAGGAATTCTCCCTTCCATCCCTATCCGTAACTTGTCCTCTTTTCGTTTCCTTCCTCCCAACACTCCCTACTTATTAATGCGTTTGCTTCCACTCCAAGTTCCTCTATTCTTCCATCCCCAATTTCCTCTATACGTTCTCTCCCTTCCCCTTTTCCTCTCTCATACTTCTGACAACCAGTGATGGCCTTCCACTGCACAAAGTGACTCGTATGTCACTGCAGCAAACCTCAATCGCACGTCACCGTTGTCACTGCATGATTACACTCCTTATGTTCTCACTGCTCTACTAAACTATTAATCCTCCCCCAGCATCACTAACCCGCAGCCTTCCGCTCTGACGCAGGGGGCGAGGGGGCCCTTGTGGGAGCCGGGGGGTCGGTGCTGGGGATCGGCTCGGACGTGGCCGGCAGCGTGCGCATCCCGGCCCACTTCTGCGGCGTCGTGGGCCTCAAGACCACCAGCGGCAGGCTCAGCTCCAAGGGCCTGGTCCCGGCACTCAAAGGCGCCGTCGGACGTGAGTGATAGATAATAGCTCCTTGTCTTCGTGCTGTAACCCCCGACGCGTCACCCCCACCTGCTGGTAGTTCAGTGTTGAGATACGAGTGAACACATTCTCCCTCGGGTGTGTGTGTGTGTGTGTGTGTGTGAAGTGTGAACTGCTTCCTAAAGACGAGGCCTTACCTCGTCGAAAGCACCTTCAGGTTTTACATGAAATAAATCTATATGCATTTAGTTAGGTGTCTTGTCTCCGAGAGTGATTACGAACTCTGCATAATAACAGGTAAACTTGCTTATATTTAAGAGATTGTGAGATTATCAAATCGACTACACGCAGGTTACAAAATGAGACATCTTACTATACAGCCATCCATGTATCATGCGTTGTACACACACACACATATATACACGGGCCTCCATGGTGTGGTGGTTCAGCTTTCCCATCATGAGTCCACACCGGCCCACATGGGTTCGAATCCTGGGTGTGGCTCATTCATTTACGACCACCGACGGTGATACAGTCTTTCCGAAGGTGACTTCTCCCTCCCCCACCTCTCTCTCTCTCTCTCTCACTTTAGCCACGTACAGGAGGCATTCGTGAGAGAGAGAGAGAGAGAGAGAGAGAGAGAGAGAGAGAGAGAGAGAGAGAGAGAGAGAGAGAGAGAGAGAGA
>JAYMFT010075074.1:0-14464 GCA_038088735.1 Panulirus argus
TATATATATATATATATATATGTATATATATATATATATATATATATATATACACAAGGGAAATAACTTCTTTATGGAAAAATCCTAACAGGTTATCTATGAGTGGAATGTTACTAATCAATCCAAATATCTATTAAACAAAAAAATGAACTACAAAATGTTATGGATGCAAAGATTTCCTGGAACTCATACTGCTTTTAAGATACTGAATCTCTCAAAAGCTGCATTTGTCATCATTATTCATGAGTCATGGGGCAAGATTTTTACACACATGTTGACTTGTTTCTTAATGATGAATATGTACCACATCATTGTATGTGTAAACACACACACACACACACACACACACACACACACATATATATATATATATATATATATATATATATCCCAGTTTTAGCCAAGTATCCATTTATTGACTAGGCAGGAAGGGAAGATGAACACCGGGGTTGGGTGTGGGCTGGCTGTTGTACCCAAAATTCACATCCATGTGGACCTGTGCTAACTCATAGTCAGTAAAGCTAACCGAGTGTATGTGTGTCTGTTTCTGTATGACAATATATGTTTGTTTGTGTCTTTAAATTTGTGCCTCTGTTGGTGTGCATGTGCTTGTATGTATTTGCTGAGCATGAGTGATTACTATATGTGTGCTATGAGGTGGACAGTTTTACACTCATGCTGCTCTTTCTCTTAACCTTGTACAGTATGTAGCATGTCTTTACCCATGTGTATACACACCCCAAGCCTAAGCCAGATGTTTTTGTATGAATGTGTGTAAGTGTGTGTGTGTGTGTGTGTGTGTGTGTGTGTGTGTGTTATCATTACCTCTTTATACATATGGGAAGGTACATGTAAAGTACGAGATCTTTACACTCATAGAGCCCCTCTTCTTTTTCTTGCATTTAAATCATACAAGTCTTTGAATTTTCCATTGACTTGTGCATTTACCTCCTCTAGGTGTGGCTTGTTTCAAGAATCCTCAATGATGTTGCTGAAGAAATGCTTTCTGTATACTTCTCTTTCCTGACTTCTTATTACGTCTTCTTGTTATGGACTTTATTCTAGCATTAAAGAACAGTTTTATGTTACTGCTGTCATGCCCTCTTAGGAACTCCACTGCAGGTTTCATCAAAACCCTCACTTGTAGTTCAATCTACTTATGTTTGGAACCATTCTTGTTGCATTCCTTTGGAACCATTACCCATAGTTCTATGTGGCTTCTCAAATGAAGAGACTGGACTGTTGCAGCATAGTCCTGCATAGGGCAAATGCAATTTGCATGGCTACACCTAATGCTTATAGCACCATTCAGATACTTTTTCATTAGTTTTGTCAAAAAGAGCATCTGTTTTTTTCTGAGCTCAGAAGACTACACACTATCAGGTTACTAAGCAGATTGCATAAATTATATTTTCTTCCAAGAATGTTTTGTCTAAAACTTATTAGTGGGATTAGTGTTCCTCCTCCAATGTCTTCTCTTTTCATTTTACTGTACAGCCCTTTGGGGAAAAAAAATATAATAATTGACATCTTCAATGACTTTAGTCTTTACCGTGAACTCTTGATCCCTAAGTTCACGCTCCTATTCATTCCCTTTTGATCTGTCTGTATCTGTATGAATGATTTTAGCTAAGACCATTTTTCTTTTCTTTTTTTTTTCTTATTCCTCTGGTTTCACTCTCACTGGATGGGAAGTTGCCTTTTATGCCATGTTCATTCTCAAATATTTTGCCCTATGAACCATACTTTCTTTGAATTTTTCCTACTTCTCCATTTCTCTGTCCTTTTCATAAAAACCCCTTCAAATCTCTCGTTGTCTCCTAATTTGAAGGCCAGCCTTAAGACGTCCTCAGTTTTCTTCCATTGCTTTCGGTGGTTGTTTCATACCTCCTCTACAGTATATTCTAAAACTTCCTGTCTTCTCTCTCTCTCTCTCTTTTATTCTAAACCTTCCTGTCTTCTCTCTCTCTCTCTTCCCCTCTCTCTTTAGTTGTTACCTTCAATCCTAAAGTTTCAATTGCATCCTCCTTAGATTCAATATGATCTTCTTGCAGGCCAACATCCAACCAACCTCTGACCTTCTCTTTTTCCAGCCTGCTTTCCTTTACTCTAGCTAAGTTAGCTTTTGACTTACTTAAAAGTATTTTGCTTAGCCTCTCACCATTCACATTTCTGCAAAACCACCTGTCCACCAGTTCATCCTATATCTCTAGATACTCATATTGAATGTTTATAATATCTGTATCTCTAGATACTCACATTGAATGTTTATATTATCTTCATTCTTATGAATATTTCCAAACTTGTTAACCTTTAAAAATATTTGATGTTCTCTCTCAACATTCTTTTCACTCCATCATCAACTATAGTTCTCAGGGTTCATAGCCCCTCTGCCACTTTCAAAACCTCTTCCATCTTCAAACTGGGGATGCTGCCTTCCTTGTAAGATACCTGTTTCAATACTGCCTTCCTTATTTTTACATTTAGAATCCATGATGAGGCAAAGTTTTCCTCGTCTTCATTTATTTTCAGCAATTTTCTTTTGTTCTTTTGTTTCCTGACGTCATTCTTTAATGGTTTTGTTTTATACCTTAATGATCTCAACTCCTCCCTAAGGTTTTGCATAACCACCCTCTTATGTCTTGCAACATCCCTGAATGCCCATTTTGGAACTCACTGAATCATGGGGTAAATCATCCTTACCTGGAGTTTTGTTTTTCTTGCCACCTTCTTTAAAACCATGGGAAAGATAGCTCACACTTTCTCTCGCTGGTCTGGTTCATGATGTTCATCATATTTGTTTCATGTGCTTTTCAGCCTTATTGCAGGTTCAATTACAATCTTCTTGTTAACTTACCGAGACTAATCTAAGACACGGTTTTACCTTCTTTTCATGATTACTTTTTCAGATCTTGGCTCACTGTTATGAGAATACATGCAATTTGTGTGTGAATGTGTAAGTAAATTTGTGTGTACTCAGGCTAGCGCTTACTGACATAAGTCATCAATGGTGTTCTGCCCAGCGTGGAATGCAAAAGCAGTATTTACCAGGCTTGGTAAACACAGTCCATCACATACACGCAACCACGTGCATTTCCATGCACACACACACTCAAACACATGCATGCACTGTCACACACACACACACACATGCATCACAATATGCAGGAGCACACGCACTCACACAGTCGCATGCACCATCACACACACACACTCACACAAACATACATGCATGAACCATAATGCAATCACGCACAGGCATGCACCTTAATGCACTCAGAGTGCTGCTGTGCAACGCCGTAAGTTACTCTGAAAAATAAGAAAAGCCATGCAAGAACTCCTGATGCATGTAATGCTTATTTTCCTGTTTTGATGCAGTGAGAATTGGACCCTCTCACATGGAAGCATGAATATCTGTCTTTTGTGAGCATGGGGCAAACTCCTTCTTCACACAGATAGTCTGGCATCTCACAGGGTAAGTATCTGTGGGGTTTTAAAGATAAAAGCTCAAATGCTATCTTGCTAAAGGGTTTCTGGGTTGGGGAATGGATGTGGATGAAGGGGTTGTGTAGGGTAAGTTGAAAGTGGGGGACAACAAACACTTCACTGCACTTAAGTGACAAATTATTGGAAATCACATCAAACTAACTTCAACTAGAAATGAACTCTATGAAATTCTTGCATCATAAAAAAAAAGATAATGATCTTTACAATATTTAAAATTATTCCTGCAGGCACTTTTAAGTGGCACAATCAATATGTCTGATTTAATATAATTTCCATGCATTTGCCACTTAGTTTCTTTTAAATCCGTGTCAAGCCAAGGCGAGCGAGCGGGCGGGCGGGCGGGCAACGCATGCGGATGAACCAAAAGGTGTTTTCCCCTTACTTGAGAGCCTTGCTAATGGCTCTACACAGGTAAAATGAGAGTGTGATGAGTATTAGCTGCAGAGTCCCAAGGCAGATGGCCACGGACAACATGGGGGTCAAGTAGTAGAAAGTATTCTCTTGTAGAGTACTCAGACAGCCCTGGAAGAGGAACCACCAACACCACTCGGCATTAGCGAGGATATACATACATTACTCGCTCACAGAGCTAAAAGAAAAAGATTATATATTCGTTTATAATATAAACACAGAAACTTAGGCATTGTAAGGCTATTGTGTATGACAAATTTTTCTTTTCCCGATGCTTCCAATCCTGACACTGATTTGGTGATTTCCCATGGGATTACACCTGACAGCCATACGTAATGAGCTATCATAATGCTTGAGGATCCTTCTACGATTAAAAATGTAAATGTTACAAGCATTTAAGACCTCAGAGGAGAAATGTTAACACATGAAACCCTACAGGCCTATGCATGTTTATTGTAGAAACCTTACAGACCTATGGATGAAATCATTACCCAGCTATTACCTTGTGTAGAGACCTTTCTCATCACCATCAAATTGCAATAGGAACTACTACATTGAGGGTCTAGTGTCTCAGGATTCTGTCAGTGTAATATACTGAATTTTGAAGGTTTGGGCAGTCACTAACTACAGGCACAGGTGAATGGGGTAAAGGGCTGAGGGGGGGTAAAAAGCCCTCCTAAAATATGGACAGACCAAAACCTTCAGGCAAACTGTTTCTGCAAGTTTGGACAAAATTGGAGAACTTTTTCTACTTAAACCATTTATAGTGTTAAGAATTCATCCCAAATTCAGATTTGCCTGACACTTGGACAAAATTATCAAAATTATCTTTTCTGAACCTCTAATATAGAGTATTTAACAAACCATGTGCTATTTCATCATTTTTGCATATTCAGGATGAACATTTTGTTTGCTGCATGCAGTACTAGGTATAGATAGATTGATCAATATTATCATCCAAATGCCATACAGGCATTTTCTCCTGTAATTTAAATTTCAGGTAAATTTTAGCTTCCTTCCCCAAAAGGTGTTCATCTAGTTTGACATTTACAGGTATGCCAACCCAGTACCACAGGTTATAAAGGTTAAATAAAGGGGAAAGGGGTAGTCTTGATGACCTGGTCATTCTTAGAGACAAGATCAAACCATTAAAGCTTGAGGCTCGGCTCTTCTCATTTAAGATTGATTTATAAGTGGATTGATAGACGAATCATTTCCTCACACAGCAAGTGTGTTCAAGAATGACCTACATGTCTGAATTAGACTTATGACATAGAAGTAGGAGTAACAGACAAATACACACAAAACACAACTGTCTTCCTTTGGCACATTCTTGAAACTAGATATCCATGGAAAGGACAGCAAGGAAGAGAAAACAAATGCATGATGGAACATGCTAAAAATTCTTCCCATATTTCTTGACAAATCGACATCTAATACCATGGATCAGCAAAGATCACAGAGAATGATGATCCTAAAAGCGATGCATCTACTAGAGGAGGGATGGCTAAAGCATCCCACAGGAGCTATTCTAATCAATTAGCCAGGAACATATTGGGTCATTCAAGCATCAGAACGGCTTTAAGCCACACGAACGGGGGAATATATTACGTCGCCACTAACGAGGGGTGATTTATGTGACCCAGGCTACGTGTACCTCAGGCCAGCTTGGGCCAGGCGCGGCTCACGCCAACCCATCAGCTCCGACGGTCTGGTGTGGACTAGACCAGATACCTGTCATTAAAATGGATCGAAGTGTGTGTGTGTGGGTCTTTATTAGAGCATAGCTGCCACTCCCGTCTCCCGGCGACGGTCAAGAACCCAGCCTCACGCCACCAACACCCAGATTAAAGCTATCGATTTCCCCAAGCCTACAGTACAGTACAAGCAGCCAGGAAGCTTGCACCATGGTACAAGTTTCATGAAGGAAAAGGCGCCTGCATCACTACTATACACTGCTGACTGTGTGGCAGGCCATTGTACACAGCAAGCACGAGCAGACTGCCACAGTTTACTTCAGTTATCCCAACATTTTGGTAACCCTCAGAAAACAGGATCTGTCATCTCTGTGATACGGCTGAAAAGTGACCCAAGTTGATGATGACCTCTGTACTACAGAAGTCGAAATCAAGGAGATAATAGGTTTGAGTCCTAGTAAATATACACGTCTTTTACTAACTCCTTAAACTGTTTGTGGTACTTAAACACAAATAAAGATGTCTCTGGAAACCATTTTGTGTCTGGTGTTCCAAACTGTGCTCACTCAAAGGCTCTGACACCCTGATCTGGACTTTGGAAAGTTAGTATGACCTCACAGGCGAACCTCTTTTCACTTTCGTGTGTTCATCAGTTTTCTCATGACTCGTCATCCCTGGTCATAATCCCATAAAAGGTTAATGATGACTCTTCCTGCAAGTCTCTATCCATCTAGAATATAAACTTAGACTACCAAACTGTCTTCCAGAAGGTACATGAATGCACAGAGTGGTACAATGCTGTTAGCTGATTTCAAACTCTTACTGACTTTCCAAAAAAACATTAATTTCCCTAAGATGTATAACCGTCTTGACTCACTACTTCAGAAGCCACTGTTCTCCCATCTTGTACACGTACATCTGGCACTGACCAGGTACTAACCCCCGCCCCCTCCCTTGCATTAACCCTGCCACTCGCCAATTGTAATGACCCCAAGCACTAAACCTTGATATTGATACCAGGCCCCTGATCTCCTGACACTGATCCCTGGCGATGAAACTGACCTCTGGCACTCATCAGGTGTTGATCCCTGACACTGATTCAGAGACGGCCTATGACACTCACACGATAACACAGGTCATGATGCCAGACTCCCATAACCTACCTATATGCTATGGTACACGTGATGTGCTAAATGGAGCACCACAGACCTACCCAGGTCAAGACACCATAGCCTGCTCCAGGTGGAAGACTGTTAACCCGCCCTAAACTATGACATCTTAACCCATAGTGTTATGGCACTATAACTTACTCATGGCACCATAACCCACACCAGCTCACGGTACCATAACCCATCTATACCCACAGCACTGTAACTCACTCCCTAGCAATGGCACAATATAGCTCCTGCAGCCCAAACCATCGTCACATTTTACGATCCAATGCCCAGAGTAAAGAATTAGATAACACAACACTAAAGATCTAGGGGAGAACTCGAACTCCTCATACGTTTCTTGCTGAAGGATCTCTTCAACTCGAGGCAGTCACTTAGAAAATCAGGGAACACTTAAAATACTTTAGTGTAACCTAAGTAGATTTACAGGTTCCAGAAACCGCTAGAATGTGAGATATTCTTTAATATCCTGCTTCCTTTACTTAATTTTTATCATGCAGATTACTGTATTTACATACTAGATCCACTTACCGATTACTTACACTAGCACACTACTAAGGCCAGCTACGTATAATCTAAATTGCTCAGCAAAACCCAAAAGGAGCTTTAAGGTGCAAACCTTGACTTGGATCCATCCCTTTCTCGGCTGCTTATAAACCACACCTCACTTAACAAAAGCCCCTAGGAACCACCAGGATCAGTCTTGAGGCTGCTTATCAACCCTACCACACTTACAAAGGCCCCAGGAACCACCGTTATCATACTTAAGGTAGGTGCACTAACTGTGAGGTAGTACGAGTTCTCATCATTGGGGTTGGTGGTGCAGGAGGGATCCAAGGGTAGGAACTTCATGGGGTCACCCCGCAAGACGCAACAGGCCCTGGGCACCACAACCTCGCTGGACTTGTTGGCTTGCCACATGGTCGCTTGCTGGAAGTCTGTGTAGTTGTTCACCCCGCAACACTTGAGCTGTTGGAGGAAGGAAGTATTTTAGCTCTTGGGGGAAGAAGCTTCTTACCTGCTGGAGAAAGATACATATGAGCTTTTGGAGGAAGACGTATTTGAGTTGTTGGAGGAAGCTACTCTAGAACGGTTGTAGGAGGAAACACCTGCACTGACAAAACAATTACACATCAAAACGACAAAAACAAGCACAGAACAACAGCCCTCCCAACTCAGTCGTAAACATCGTCCCACCGGGAGATGAACACACCCACTGGAAACCACACTACCCAGACTTGAACGTGTTACCCTTTCTCTATTCCGGACGCCACACACCCACCACTCCAGCGCTACAAACACCATTTCATCACATCACACGGCCACTCATGCCCAAGATACACCTTCCACACTGAACACACTAAACACTCACTCCTCAATCATCCTGAGGTCACCCCACAAAAACCACATTTTTCCAACCTGTGGTCCCATCTGGAGGGCCTGCTTTAGGCTATACCTCCAGTGAGGAGTCATTTTCTTAGGCTGTATCATCGTCAGTTGATGAAAGAGAGTATTGTCTCGTCATAGGCCTCCTCGCTTCATAGGAGTCCAGCCTGTCCCTGCTACTGGCTGCAGCGCTCCTTTGGAGCTGCATTGTCCCCTGGTTAGGGGTACTCTGGGATTATAGCTCCAGAACCCCTTTCACAAAGGAGTCCTAAGGTCGTTTAATAGAGGCAAGGTATTCATACACCTTTTGGGGCTGGTTGGTTAAATGAGCATCTGGCTTAGGCTGGGGTAGAGACCTGGCAAATACGTAAACACAAGGTTATAATACAGGGCAACATGAGTGTCAAACACACACACACACACACACACACACACACACACACACACACATCCTCTCACGGTGCTGCCTGTGGTACGAGCCGATAAAGCTTAAAAAGTCAAATTTATTGAGAGAATTCATTGCTGTCCAGTTGGTCGGAGAGCCAAGGCACATTTAGCGCACAAAACCGATTGTCCTTCGGGGCCTTTTCAGACGTCACGCCGGATAGTGTAAGAAAGAGATTTCTCAGGCTGACGTCATTGGTATTCTTTTTTCTCAATCCCCCAAATGCCGCAGCTTGAGAGAGAGAGAGAGAGAGAGAGAGAGAGAGAGAGAGAGAGAGAGAGGAGACCCTCTCAATAGCTTAGGACAAACAGAAGGGGACGTGGGTAGTATACAGTCTCTCTCAGCCACTTACTCAATTCTTTGCAGACTCAACGAAAACTTAAAAAAAACTGCGTTATAAAAAGCTAATCGAATAAAACATTGTGAAACAGTATGAAATATACTGAAAACAAAAAGTTCCTTGTCATTGCAAAAATAATTATATGATAATTTACAAATAATTACTGTCATTCTTGGCTCTGTCAGCCAACAGCCCGATTCGGAAAAAGTAATAAAAAACGAACAGCAAATATTTACCATGGCAATTTTGCCTGACTCGCGGTTTACCTACATCAAAGACGCAAGTGTAAACATTACTTGTGCATTTGAGTCTGTCAGGACGCACTGAAGTGCTCTCCAGCGCCCTCTCCAGGATGCCCTTCAGTAGCAGGGACATCCTCACTCCTTCCCTAACGCACTTGACTTACAGATCCCTCAGCACTCACACTCACTCACTTATCCGATCAGCCCTACGCACTTCAGTGACCGTGGACACCTCCCATGCACGCGGGCAGGGACAAGCCATCGAACATTAATGCATAAATCACCTTTGTGCACGAGACAATGCACGAGGCACTAGGCCACCTCTCGCGTGTCGCGCATCGAGCCGGGGTTCAGCTGTGGCTAAAAGAGAGCCATGTAAAGAATGATTTTAAGCGTTCCCTTGACGCCTAGCGACTGATCTGTTGTCATCACATAAGCTGGTCACCAGAGGCAAAGCCTTGTTGACTCTTCAGATCATCTTCGTTGTACGAGAAGATAATCAGGAGAGTCACGGACGTTGAGAGGAGAACCTAACTGACGCGTTCAGGTCCTACATTAGATTGGAATCTAATACAACAAAACTCGTGTACCAGTAAAGCTTAACAATTTAGAATTTACGGAGTTTAGATCTTTACTGATTTTACCGCCAGAGACACAGAAAGAGAATACAAAATCAACAGGAGCTGATGTTTCATATCAAATCAAACTGAACGCAAAAATATTCACTGGGAATATAAATGTATTTTCTGCAGGCGGGTTTCAGATACTGGGCAAGAAGACAGATAGGAGAAAGTGAGAGGGAAAATTCGATAGGGCAATTGGACATGAGAGTGGGCAAATGAGCGAGAAGTGGGCAAAAAAAGATGAGAGGGGCAAGTGGAGTAAGATAAGCATAGGGAAATGAGGCAAGTTCAAATTAGGATAAAGGATATCATGAATAATGAAGACTGCCGAGAGTAGGACGATCTCGCAGATATGAGGTGACTGGTCATGAGGATATGAGGTAAACAAGATGATACAGACGGCGAGAGACAATGTAACTGGGGTAATATGAGAGGACAGTAAGTGGGGGGGAAAAAATGAGAGAGCCAGTTTGGGGGCAATAGAGTACATATGAGGAAAAGAGGAGGAGCAAGAGAACCCAAGAATGAGAAAAGGGGAACGACAGGCATGAGGTCATGAGGTCACAACACACACACACACACACACACACACACACACACACACACCACCTCTGTCCACCTCAATGCCTTGTCTTGTCGTATATATTGAAAATCTGACCCACAGCTCGAAGCTCGTCCACCAGGGGCACCTCCCACAATTCCCTATTTGCCAAGAGGTAAATCAAGACGACGCCAGATGAGAGGTGGTATATGGGGGGTAACGCAGGGCTAAGGGGGTGAGTGGAGACATTGTCTAAATGGGGTACGTCAATGGGGTGGCAGAGGTAGGGGGAAACGTAAGCAATGGGGAGTGGGTGATGGGTCGTAATGGGTAGTAATAGGAAAGCTAATGGGTGAGGACTTTTGCATGAAAAGAGTATCGTGCATGAGGCAGTGGAGTGGACACGTTTCACATGCACGAGCACGTTAAAAACAGTTTGTTGTACCACGGGCGACGGCGGTTTCATACGCTGGGTGACGCCGTGGTGTAAACCATAGCAGGACGATGGTTTACCTGTATATGTAAACCACAGGATGCAACTGGAAGCAAGGTAAACTCAGTATTCTAAATATATATACTTTATGGACCAACCCTTAAGGGTGGATGAACAGCTGGGTTGACTGTGGACTGACTAACGCAACCAGGATTCGAACCTATGCTACCCAGTAGCGTAGGTATCATTGGTTTAACTCCCTACTCCTTGAACATTCTCGCCCCTTATGATCATCCTTGTCTCTCCCCAACATCCAAATTCCTCCCCATATTTGTCCCTCCGTCTCATACTTCAGCACAACCTTTTCCTGCACCACCTCATCACCTCACAAGCCTCCCTCATCCCTCACGACGCTACCTCATCATCCTTCTACCACACCTCAACTCCTAAATCATATCCTAATCCCTCACCCTCCCTACTAATCCTTCCTCCCCTGTAAGTACAAACAATCCCACAGGATTCATATATCCGCATCCCACACTGGCCATGGCCAATACAAGGTCTCGACGAGATCCATCTTTCTTGATCTGGCCTCTCGAGATTTATAAACCCCCAAGTCTTGCGAGAGCAGTGTGAAGGGGAGTCGAACCCTACTGCTGGTTATTCTGGGATATGTCAGAACCCAGTGCAAGAGGGGAAATAGATGAGGGGACGCACAGGTGAGGGGGACAAACACACAGCTATGGGGACTGCACAAGCCAGGCGACACGGCCTGGCGTATTTTCCCCTTTAACATGCTTCGAAGTGCAAAGTCCGGAGCAGAAATGATTCACTTCCCTCTGGCTCTTCGATTTCACTGCTCGGCTCTCGCTTCCTCTCGTCTCCAGTCCAGTTTCCTGTTTTGCTACCAGCGTGGAGGCCTCTGCAACTGGGCAAACATGTCATACTTCATGGAAAAGCATTATACTATGAGACTTTCTTGGTTAGGATGATTAAATACGGTACCGTATGACTCTTCACGAGTGATATCTATAGGGGAGAACGACCTAATGTGGAGATAAATTCCCCTAAGAGTTGTTATTGGCCCTATATGACAATCCCCAGAGATCTCAAAGCAAAACCCCTGCTCTGGGGTAATCTGGAGACTTTACCAAGTCTGTCCTGTTTAAGTCTGGGGGTCTGGGGGTCCTGCCACAACCCGCTGAACTAAACCCCTCTACGGAAAATGGAGATCTAGCTGCACTCCCCTTGCTCGCTCGTCCAGTACTCTCTGGGGGTCTGGGGACATGGTCACACCCCTCCTACACCGTATGACACTCTATCTAGGGTCTAGGTATGCCCCTCCCTCCTTCCCCGGCACTCTCTGGGGAGCTTGGGGTTTACAATACCCCCTCATTCTACTTCCGACACTCTCTGGGTAGTTTAGGGACCTGGCCATACCCCTCATTCCACCTCCGAGATCCTCTAAAGGGGTAGTATCTCGCTATACCCGTCATTCCACCTCTGACACTCTCTGGGGGATCTCACCATGCCCCTTCTTCCACGGCAAGGGAGGAAGGAGAGACAGTAGGAGACGAACAGCACTCGGTCCACGTCCCTTGACACCCCTGTCAATATTTGACGTGACCAGGTGTTTGAGGAGCCCCAGTTTACGTCCAGGGCCGCTGAGCAAACTCGAGTTTACAGTCTACATCACATGTGTGAGCCGTAAGTAAACAATGGTTTGGGGTTTACATTACTGATGGACAGATTGAATCGTACAAACGGGGTAAACATACTATATATATATATATATATATATATATATATATATCACCACCCTGCCCAAGGATCACCTTCTATGAGGCTTACACAGCGCCCAGGAAGCAAGTCACGTCCACCGGGCGAGAACACACGTTTAGAAGTGAGGAGTGGATGTTCAGTGTCTTCTGTGGGATAGTTTATATATATATATATATATATATATATATATATATATATTGCACAGGCTTACAGACACCGGTGTGTGCATAACTCACAAGTAAAACCAGAGAGGGCGTAAAAATTCCCTTTCTGTATTATGCTCCTATATTTACATTAAAGATAGCATCAGAATTAATTGAGGATCAACATTGACATTCATAATACGTCGGCCAGCACAGCCTGGAAGAACAAAGCCCAGCTCTCGCCTCCGTCATTAGCGTGTTAATGTCTTTAGTTAATTACGTTAAATAATCCCATACATTGCTAATTACATCTGAGCTGAAGATATGGTGATTCAGCCAGCAAGGTTAAAAATCCCTAATTCGCTCTAAAATATAAGGATAATGCGATTATGACCTTTACGTCCCTCTTTCATATGAGTGACACGCTGAATATATATACATATGTTAGTATTACTACGAGATTATGAATATATATGGGATGGAAAATTAGCCTCTATGTACCCCTAATGCAGATGTGTTTTTTCTTATGCCCTGAAAAGAACTCAAAATGGTTCCATAAAGGATAAAAGGGTGAGTACAGCAAACTGACCATTATGTTCTACTGTTATAAGGGCGGTGTTTCTCAACGATGGTGAGGCAATGGTGAAAAGAAGGATTCATTTTAGGTAAAAGGGACTATGAACTGTACGTACCTCGGCCATAAGAGCGTTCCAGGCGACGGTCATGGAGTTGGCTTGGACCGGTGTGGAATAGTACTTCTTAAGAGTATGTTTGAGGAAGTTCTGCAGCTCCTCTTCCGTCTGATGGGAGAGTGAGAGAGAGTGAGTGAGAGGCACGTTCCGTCAGAGAGAGAGAGAGAGAGAGAGAGAGAGAGAGAGAGAGAGAGAGAGAGAGAGAGAGAGAGATGATCATGGGTAGATAATCATAGATATAGATCCATAAAGATAACTGTTGATAGACAGATATATGGATGGCAAACAGATATACATAATTATACATAGATACATAAAAATACTTACAGACACAGATAAATAAACAAATAAAGAGCAAATAATCATACAAAGATACATAAAGATAATTATAGACATATAAAGGGATAGATAAACAATTAAAAGGACATAGAATTAACTTTGGCAATGTTGAGAGCCATCATCATGAAATGTAATGATTTCTAGCTTTCTTTTAGCTGTACTAACAATGTACAGTGTCATTAGCTTTTTTCTACCTAGTGTATAGCTTCCTTCAAGGCCTGTGTTGTGAGTGTAGAGTGTTAAGAGCTTTTCTTAGCTTTTGTACTATATTCTTTAAGGCCTTGCTGTAAGTACTCAGCTTGAATAGCTTCTCTTAGCTTTTGTACACCAGTGTTATCATCCTCCTCGGGTCCTCTGCCCTAAGGTCACAGCCGATCACAATATTTTCTAAAAGGAGAAAAAAGGAATAAGAAACATTCTTTTCTTTTTTTTTGGCACAAAAGCCTCAGTCGGACCCCAGGGGGCGTCGTCTCTGGCGACCTTCCTCCTCCCGTCCAGAACAGCCAAGGAAAAGGACATCTTTGTTCTCCTCTTCTTCTTCCAACACCCACTCGCTATGGCTCTGAATGGTTGAATGAGAAAAAAGGTCTGTTTTGCTGGTACACAGAGTACAAGGGAGGGAATGTGACTTTCAACTCCCATCACGAAAGCTGAATATATATATATATATATATATATATATATATATATATATATATATATATATATATA
>JAYMFT010075085.1:0-14463 GCA_038088735.1 Panulirus argus
ATTAGGGCCCGGCCTTGATGTGGACTTTTGTCCGTGACTGGAGCCTTCAACATAAAAAAAAAAAAAAAAAAAAAATCACCGTTTGTAAAGGTTTGTCCAGACGAGCGGGCGTGTCTGCCGGGCAGCGCAGTTGGCGTGCAAATTCTGCCGGAATTGCCCGTGAATGTTGTCCAAAGAGTCGAAGCTCGAGCCACCGTGTACCGCCTTGTGATTTCGTTCATTGGGCGCTCGGGCTATTTGACGGTTTGCCCGTTAAATGTGCCCGTTAATGGACAAGCCCACTGATCAGACCACTCGTCTGGACATGTCATAATGCTTAATCCATTGCCACTTCGCCAATACAAAACCGCCGAAAATCATAAAAATGGCAGGTTTTTTCGGATGGTTATAAGACCAGGCTTCTGCTTCTTTGCATACACAATATAGTTCCAAATGTGCTTATACTTAATCTATTTTTTCTTTTTAAAGGACGTAATAATTTTGCAACATAGGTTTTCCTCTGTATTTCGACAATATATTAATATATTGATTCAAGTGGATGTCATTTGTTATATCTGTAGTCGAAGCATATGAGGCAGCTGACAAAAGCCGAAATTGGAGCTGGTCACAGTTCTAGCGTTAAGTATGGAATGGCTGGCTATTCGTAGCCAAATAAATGGGCTTCCTAGTACGGATTTCCTACATACATTGGATCATATACATACAGTTAAGCATTTCACGTAGATTATAAAGTATTAAGTATGTAATGATTAAACTTATATCTTCGAGTTGATAGGTCTATGAAAATACTGCGTTCCTTTTCGTCAACTGACGATGATACAGTCTCGCCGAAGGGGAAGCTTCTTGGATACAAACACGGGTCAAAAGCCGAATTCCGTCTCATGATGGTATGTAATGAAACCTAATACAACAGTTAAGGCAACCCCGTGAAGATATAACAAGTTCCCAGAGATCTATAGAGATCATTCAACACACTAACATGGACACCACTGGGAGGGGGTAGGGGGCAAAGACAATTGATGAACCTTATAGAGGAACTTCGACCTTGACCTAATCTCCAGCTATGGTAAAAAATTGTAGAAAAGATAAAGATCAAGCTACTTCCATATAGGTCATGCCAAATTATCAAGAGAAGACAACCTAATGAAATCAAATAGTCATAACATTAAGAATTGATATCTCAAAAAAACGTAGAGATCAACTTCTCAGAAACAGTCCTCTAGGCAATAGCTTTGAATAGATGAAGTAGAGACTAAAATATTCTTCATACAAATCCCCAGACTCAGAAAAGACTCGAGTCTATGCCATGTCCTCCGATTGGTCAGCTGCCGCCGTCCTCTCGTCCTTAACCCTCCAATCAAACGCTGCCACTTCCGCGCTAAATTGGCCCATAACAGTGTTCCTGCATCTCGTAGTGCCAGATTTTCAAAGCATTTAACTCTAAAGCTTTATTCCTGGTCGTTTTATCAGTGCCTTAGTGTAAAACTCTTTTGCCTCGACAACCGACACAAGTATCTATTGTCGTAAGAATGGTTTTCTAACACGATTTTGTAAGTTTGTCGTGACTAATTAAAACCTTATGATCGATGATTCTCGTAACAAGTCCAGGTCTAGTCTCTCTGAAATATGACCTCCTGAATGCGCCATAAGATATCTCCTAAACTATGCTCTTCTTGTCCCCCTGCCTGTCTTTCCTCATTCTCATCAGGTAAAATATCTTCGTCACTGATGTTAAAGCTTTCGAGAAAAAAAATCAAATCCACTATATCTTAGAGAACATCTTAATGACAAAAATTGAACACCCTAAATCTTGGACTCAATTAGGTAAAAATCATTTAAAGGAAAAGAACATGAACTCCTAAGATTCAGCTAGATAATATTTAGAATCTCTTTAAAGGATATTTCTCATCCTGACGCCGAGACAATGTTCTACAATACGTTCTGCACACTCACCGAAGAACATCCTTCAACAAAAGTTGATATCAACAATCTAGCCTCAAAAATCACCATCAACCACACTCATTATCACTAAAGAGTACTCAACTTCCAAAGCAAAGCCCTATTTTACAGCAAGATCAATAAAACTACTTAAAAAGCTACTCAGATATGACAGATTGATTCACATATCTTGCTGGATGAATTTATCTATATTCTACGTCAAGGAAAACTAAATATCATCCTGACATCGAGGCAATGGTTCTAATGTACCTTGCTAAAGTATGCAAACAATTTCAACCGTCAGCCAAAATCGATCTCGGCCAGCTATCCTCCGAAACCGCAATTGACTACGTCAATTACTATTACACTTACGTTAGGTGATCAATGTGTTTAAAAAAAAAGAGTTCAACGATTCACTAAAATCAATAAAACTACTTGATAAGCCACCCCGAGATGAAACATAACTTTAACCACGTCCTTAACTCATCAATATTTTTCCCAATCAGTTTTAAGACGACTATAATCAAATACAGGCACGCACCAAGAACCAAAAATACGAGAAACACCTACAACATCAGGAAAAAAGATAACCTAGTGATGAAGAAGACAAGAGGACAAGAACAGTTGTTTTCAAGATTTCTTACGAATGCTGCTGCACATCGTATTTCGCAGGTGGGCACACACTTGTAATGAGAATCAACGAACAATGCTTTGAAGATCGTCACCACAGACTTAAGTTAGTCACCCGGAGAGGCAATAAATGACATTTCCCCGGTGCACTGAGGCAAGAATCATGCACCGAGACAAGGATTAAAAGTCCAGGAAAGCTTTGGAATCAAGACAGCAAACACCTCAAAACCTACCTTCAACAGGAGGTTAAGCAGTATGATCTAGGTCAAGTCAGAAGAGGAACTGGCAGTGCGTGATTGGAAGCTTACAGAAAGAGATGCCAGCAGCAGCAAACTAGTCAGTGGACCCTGCATAGCTCCGCCACGTTCCCTAGAAAGTAGGATCTATGAAAATAGCAGGTAGCCTCAGCGTGTCCCTCGGATTGTCTATATCATCACATACCACACTAAGACGTCACACAGGAGTCTCTTGAACATTTTGACCATGTCAACAAAAAAGTTAAATCACCATAACTTACAAAAACCTCACCTGACTCTCCTTCGCAACCGATATTCATTATGCATCTGTCTTTCCACGGCATGTAGACACAGCGACAAAGTTGCCTGACGCACGACATTTAATCCCCAATCACTGTTGCCAATAGTTATTCATCCACTTCCTTAGCAGAATAGAAATTGTTGGCTGTTGGGATGAAATTCTCGGGAAACATCTTCCATTGTCGCCTAGGGTGTGGTGGCTAGAGAGGGAGGGTGTGGTGGCAGACGTTCTTCGCCACCAAGTGACGCATGCTGAGGTTAAGGAATACAAAATAATGCTCTATTATACGTAAAAAATGAAAAATACGCCTATAATGAAAACACCGTAGAACAGAACGAGCGATTAAAAATTCAACCGGTCGGTAAATCCTAAATAAACATCCCAAAAAGTATTGCCGACAATGAAAACAACTTTACAAACTACAGGCAGATACCAGAGATCTCAACAGCAATGCAAATATGGAATACTTTTAGTTCCCTCGAAGTCCCGAAATATTTGGATGTTTAGCTTAGTGTAATGGATATCCTCTAAAATGCAAAAGACAAAACTACATACACACTCCTAGCCTACTAGGAGCACAAAACGAACACAATTTTTCAGAAAATTTTTCAATTGCATCCAAAACACTTACCAAACACCTGTACACAATGTAATCATCCCGTCTATTACAATATCTCCCACCTCAGGCCGTCCTCTAATCACTCTAAGTAAAGTGAGAGAGGGTGTTATAGCCAGGGAGCTGAGGGAATGGTGGCTAGGGAGGAAATACACGATGGCGTTGGTGATGGAGTATGTGGTAACCATGGACCAAATGGTGCCCAGGGTTAAAGAGAGTAGAGGCGAGGAAGGTTATTTTAGCCAGAGGGTAGGGAATGAGGAAGTAGTGGCTAGAGTGAAGAGGCATAGTTACGGTGAGGGAGGTTTTGGTGGCCATGGTGGTGAAATGGCGTGTTCGAGGAGGGAGTGGGCAACCCTCTGGAGCAGAAAATGGACCAGAGGGCTTGAAACTTTTAGCATACCTAATTACATATGCAAAGTATACCAGTGTTTTCTAAATAGTGTCTCATCCTCAAGCATGCCATTGGATTCGTTCGTGTATAGGAGAACGCAAACAATGTCCAACTACCGGAATCACTTCTTTCAAATTATGGATGGTAAATATATTCTGATAGGGTTGGTAGATAAGAATTTCACGGGATCGCTTCATTTTTCTACGAAATGATCTTCAATATCCCTGATTTTCATAATCACCACTATTGCCCTATTGTGATTTTACTCTCCAACTATTACTTGTATCATCTAAACACAACACTGCTGGCGTCAAACAAAATCAATTCACATCCAGGATCATTAGCGGCGCGTCACTGATATATTCCTCTATGTTTCACTGTGGAATATACCTCAGCTTACACAAACATCTGCTCAAGATGGTAACGTCCCTCAAAATATCTAGTACCATTTAGTACCAATGTCGAAATGAACCAAGATATCTTGGCCATTCAATGACCTCCACATATGGCTTGAGAATTTAAGCCAATGATAGAATACGATACATGTCGTGTAGGTGGACTGGGAATAATTACAGCCAATGGCAAGACGATCCCAATATGACGTCATAAGAAGAGAACGCCTCTCTCACTCTCGGGCAGCTCATCGTAAAAAAAAAGGTTAAGTATGCAATTATAGCCATTTATTTGTTTTTTTATAAAAAAAAAAATTGTTTCACATGTACGATTTTCTACTCAAAATCTCAAAGAATAACTTTGTCCATTAAATTTCACTTCTTAAACTCAGACTTTCGTATGTAAACACCGGTCATGAAATTACTACATATAAATGCCATCAACATATCGTACGTCGGACGTCTACATTCAACTCCGGTATTCAAACTGTAATCTAAATTGCTCTACGTATAATGTTTGATTTTCTAATTAACATTATATGCCCTTTTTATATAATCAAACGTAAAAGTGCTCATCATTCTTGTTAATAATTAAAATTCCGTAACATTAGAGTGATTACTACTATGTTTGATTTGGTGAAAACGGATAACGGACGACAGAAAATTATCTATTTTTTCACACTTGCATATTTTTCTCTGATTCATTTACTAATCGAGTCAGCCATTTAGCTTGCTGTCTGTCCGAGACTCCAGTTGTGCCTAAATAGGCATGAATATTTTATCTTATGAAACAGAATAGTTGTAATATGAAGCTTTGCCCCGCTCGTTCGCCTCTTTGTGCATATTCCTATAATTTCTGACCAACTAATATTGCCATGTTACTGAATTATACGATTACCGTATTACATTAATTTGTATCATCCTATCATGAAAAGATCTTCTTACAACAGGTCTTAGATTTCGCCATAGTGTCACTCGACTTCTCGAGATTATATTATATCAAATAACCGTCCACAACCTCTCATGTCACAAATCAGTTGACTTAAACACTTGGGTAGGGAATACGAGTTGTAGTTTAGGCTGTATGCAGGAGATTGAAAGGGCAAAAATGGTGTGTTATCATCCTGTAACAGTATCGTTCAGTCCATATAGATATGATAAATTTATAGACATGATTTTGAGAAACATAAGCAATTCAAAGTCACATTTTAACACATTTTTTTTTTTTTTAGAATGCCATTTTGATATGGTCCCGAAAAGGTTTCCGTAAAATCGCATTTAACATGGGGCGAAAATGTGTCTTTCTATTCCTGCCAAATATTTCTTTTGGTCGGATGCATCATTTAACCTGTAATATATAAATATCACTATTTGAGTTGTCTGAAACTCATAAAATTTAAGTTATGATTACATTTTAAGTTATGATTACATTTTTTCATTAATCATTTTGAGTTGCTTGGTTATCTTCCATTTAATCTTAGCAGTTTAAACTATGTTGTATACACTCAGCCATTTTACTGGTTCATTCAGATTCAATTTCAATTTCAATAGTATATTTCATGATAGAGGAATTGGGTCCCTAGTGCTGTCATTAGGTAACCCTGTACAATAATAGCAGAAGCATCTGGCAAGTGTCGCGAGTACATATAACAAAGGGGCTTACTAAATCCTAAGAAAGCTAGGATATTCGTTCAACACAACATCCATATTATTTATATAATGTCTGGCCAGTATGGAGGGGGTCATCGTGTCTCCGTCAGGGGGTCGTGGAGTGGTGGTCCAGCTGGCGTCACGGAAGCGTTGTGTGTGGGAACATCTTAGAAGGCAGTGGACAAGGGCGCGGCTGTCGGGACTTTTGCATGATGGACAAGCGCGATGCTGGAGAGGAGGGCATGCCAGTCTACAAAGCACAGATATGCGAGAGGTCAGGGAGTTGACGGAGGGTGTCTTACCAGGTGGGCAGAGAGTCCAGAGGGACGACTGCTTCTCCAGCTTCTCTCTGCTACTCAAGGGTCGTACCGTTGTGCTCAAGGATAGTACTGTCGTGCTTAAGGATTGTTCCGTCGTGCTAAAGGATCGTTCCGTCGTGCTCAAGGGACGTACCATCGTGCCCAAGGATCGTACCATCGTGCTCAAGGGATGTACCGTCGTGCTCCAGGATCGTACTGTCATGCTCAAATTCAATTTCACCGTCATGGTCTAGAGGTTATACAAATTCATAAAAACTGGGTTACCCAAATGTTTCGTCATACCAACACATATCACCGTTTCTAAAGGTCTGTCCAGACTAGCGGGCGTGTCTGCCTGGCAGCGCGGTTGGCGCGCAAATTATGCGGGGACTGCTCGTGAATGTTGTCCAAAGGGTCAAAGATCGACCCACCGTGCACCGCCTGGTGATTTCGTTCATCGGGCGCTCGGGCAATTTGACGGTTTGCCCGTTAAATCTGCCCGTTAACGGGCATGCCCGCCGATCAGGCACACTCATCTGAACATGAAATAATGCTTAATCCATTGCCACTTCGCCAATACCAAATCGCCGAACATCATAAACATGGCGGGTTTTGTTCGGATGGTAACTGGTCCTAGCCTGTGCTTCGTTACATACACATTATAATTCCAAATGTATTTATACTTAGCCTGTATTTTTCTTTGTAAAGGACGTAATAATATTGCAACATAGGTTTTCCTCTGCATTTCGACACTATATTGATATATTGGTTCAAATGGACTTTATTTGTTATATCTGTAGTCGAAGCATATGAGGCAGCTGAAGAAAACCGGAATATGAGCTGGTCACAGCTCTAGCGTTAAGTATGGAATGGCTGGCTATTCGTAACCAAATAACTGGGCTTCCTAGTACGGATATCCAACCCATATTGGATCATATACATACAGTTAAGCATTTCACGTAGATTATAAAGTACTGGGTAATGATTAAACTTATATCTTCGAGTTGATAGGTCTATGAAAATACTGCATTCCTTTTCGTTCACTGACGATGATACAGTCCCGCCGAAGGAGAAGATTCTTGGGTACAAACACGTGTCAAAAGCCGAATTCCGTCTCCTGGTGGTATATAATAAAGCATAATACAACAGTTAACGCAGCTCCGTGAGATCTATAGAGATTATTCAACACACTAACATGGACACCGCTGGGTGGGGGTAGGGGGCAAAGGCGATTGATGAACCTTATATAGGAACTTCGACCTTGACCTAATCTCCAGCCATGGTACAAAAGTGTAGAAAAGATAAAGATCAGGCTACTTCCATATAGTTCATATCAAACTATCAAGAGAAGACAACCTAATAAAATAAAATACTCATAACATTAAGAATTAACATCTCAAAAAACGTAGAGATCAAGTTCTAAGAAACAGTCCTCTAGGCAATAACTTTGAATAGATGAAGCAGAGACTAAAATACTCTTCATACAAGTCCCTAGACTCAGAAAAGACTTGAGGCTACGCCATGTCCTCTAATTGGTCTGCTGCCGCCGTCCTCTCTTCCGTAACCCTCCAATCAAACCGCTGCCACTTCCGCGCTGATTTGGCCCATAACGATGTTCCTGCATCTCGTAGTGTGAGGTTTTCAAAGCACTTAATTCTAAAGCTTTAATCCTGGTCGTTTTATCAGTGCCTCAGTGTAAAATTATCTTGCCTCTACAACGACATGTGATTCTATTGTCGTAAGAGTTGTTAACTAACGCGGTTTTGTAAGTTTGTCGTGACTAATTAAAACCTTGTGATCGATGATTCTCATAACAAGTCCATGTCTAGTCTCTCTGAAATATGATCTCCTGAATGCGCCACAAGATACATCCTAAACTATGCACTTCTTATCCCCCTACCTGTCTTAACTCATTCTCATCCGGTAAAATATTTTCGTCCCTGATGTTAAAGTTTTCGAGCAAAAAAAATAAACCCCTTATATCTTAGAGAACATCTTACTGACAAAAATTGAACACCCTACATCATGGACTCAATTAGGTAGAAATCATCTAAAGGAAAAGAACATGAACTCCTAAGATTCAGCTAGAAAATATTCAGAATCTCTTTAAAGGAAATTTCTCATCCTGACACCGAGACAATGTTCTACAATACGTTTTACACACTCACCCAAGAACATCCTTCAACAAGAATTGATATCAACAACCAATCATCAAAAATCACCATCAGCTACACTCATTACCACTAAAGAATACTCACCTTCCATAGCAAAGCCCTACTTTACAGCAAGATCAATAAAACTACTTAAAAAGCTACTCAGATATGACATTACTTCACATATCTTACTGGATGAATATATTTATATTATACGTCAAGGAAAACTAAACATCATCCTGACATCGAGGCAATGGATCTACTGAACCTTGCTAAGGAATACAAAGAATTTCACCCGTCAGACAAAATTGATCTCAGCCAGCTATCCTCCAAAACAACTATTCAATACGCCCATTACTATTACACATACATTAGCTAATCAATGCTTTCAAAAACAAAGCACTAAGATTCATTAAAATCAATAAAATTACTTGATAATCCATCCCGATATAGACATAACTTTACACACGTTCTTAACCATCAGTATTTTTCCCAATCAGTTTTAAGACGACTATAATCAAATAAAGGCACGGACAAAGGACAAATAAATACCAGAAACACCTACAATATCCCAAACAAAGATAAGCTAGCAATGATGAAGACACGAGGACAAGAAAAGTTGTTTACAATATTTCTTACGAATGCTACTGCACATCGTATTTGGCAGGTGGGCGCATGCTTGTACTGAGATTCAACGAACAATGCTTTGAAGATCGTCACATCAGACTTACGTTAGTCACCCGGAGTGGCGACAAATGACATTTCCCCGGTGCACTGAGGCAAGAATCATGCACCGAGGCAAGCTTTGGAATCAGTACCGCAAACACCGCAAAACCTACCATCAACACGAGGTTAAGCAGCATGTTCTAGGACAAGTCAGCAGAGGAAATGGCAGCGCGTGATTGGAAGCTTACGGAAGAGATGCCAGTAGCAGTAGACTAGTCAGTGGACCCTGCATAGCTCCGCCACGTTCTCTAAAAATCGTGGGATCTGTAAGAGTAGCGGGTAGCTTCAATGTGTCTATCGTAATGTCTATATTATCACATTCCAGACTAAGCCGTCAAGCAGCAGTCTATTGAACATTTTGACCATAACAGCAATAGAAGGTAAACCGAAATAACTTACAAAAACCTCACCTGACTCTGCCTGACGCACGACAAGTAACCCCAAATCACTGTTACCAATAATTATTCATCTACTTCCTTTGCAGAATAGAAATTGTTGGCTGCTGGGCTTAAATTCCCGGGAAACATCTTGCATTATCGCTTAGGGTGTGGTGCCCAGAAAGGGAGGGTGTGGTGGCGGACGTTCCTCGCCACCAAATGACGCAAGCTGAAGTAAGGGAATACAAAATAAGGCTCTATTATACGTAACAAATGAAAAATACCCCTACACTGAAAACACCGTAGAACAGAATGAGCGATTAAAAATTAAACCGGTCAGTAAATCCTAAATAAACAGCCCAAAACGTATTGCCAACAATGAAAACAACTTTACAAACTACAGACAGATACCAGAGATCTCGACAGCAGTACAAATATGGAATACATTTGGTTCCCTCGAAGTCTAGAAGTACTTAGATGTTTAGCTTAGTGTAATAGATATCTTCCAAAATGCAAAAGATATAACTACATACACACTCCTAGTCTAATGGGAGCACATAACAAACAAAAGTTTCCAGAAAATTATCCAAATGCATCCAAAACACTTACCAAACACCTGTACACAATGCAATCATCCCGTCTAGCCCTCCTCTAGCCACTCGAAGTAAAGTGAGAGAGTGGTTGCTAGAGAAGAAATACACGGTGGCGTTTGTGATGGAGTGTGTGGTAACCATGGACCAAGTGGTGCCCGAGGTGAAAGAGAGTAGAGGTGAGGAAGGTTATGTTAGCCAGGGGGTCGGGAATGAGGAAGTGGTGGCTAGGGTAAATGGGCATCATGACGGTGAGGGAGGTTTTGGTGACCACGGTGGTGAAATGGCGTGTTCAAGGAGGGAGTGGGCGACCCCTTGGAGCAGAAAATAGACCAGAGGGCTTGAACCTTTTAGCATACCTAATTACATATTGAAAGTATACCAGCGTTTTCTAGATGGTGCCTCATCCTCAAGTATGCCATGAGATTCGTTCATGTATAGGAGAATGCAAACAATGTCAAACTACCTCAATCACTTCTTCCAAATTATGGATGGTAAATATCGTCTGATAGTGTTGGTAGATAAGAATTTCACGGGATCGCTTGATTTTTCTACGAAATAATCTTCAATATCCCTGATTTTCAGAACCACCACTATTGCATTATCGTAATTATACTCTCCAACTATTACTTGTATCATCTAAACACAATACTAATGGCGACAAACAAAATTAATTCACATCCAGGATCATTTGCGTCGCGTCACTAATATATTACTCTATGTTTCACTGTAGAAAATATTTCAGCATACACAAACGTCTGCTCAAGATGGTAACGTCCCTCAAATTAGCTATTGCCAATTAGTACCAATGTCGAAATGAACCATGATATCTTGGCCATTCAATGACCTCCACATATGGCTTGAGAATTTCAGCCAATGATAGAATACAATACATGTCGTGTAGGTGGACTGGGAATGATTACAGCCAATGGCAAGACGATCCCAATATGTACGTCGTGTAGGTGGACTGGGAAGGATAACAGCCAATGGCAAGACGATCCCAATATGACGTAATAAGAAGGGAAAGCCTCTCTCACTCTTGGGCAGCTCATCGTAAAGAACAGGTTAACTATGCAATTATAGCCAATTATTTGGGTTTTGATAAATTAATTATATTTCATATGTACGATTTTCTACTCAAAATTTCAAAGAATACCTTTGTCCAATAAATTTCACTTTTTAAACTCAGTCTTTCGTATGTAAACAACGGTCTTTAAATTACTACATATAAATGCCATCGTCAACACATCGTACGTCGGACGTCTACATTCAACTCTGGTATTCATACTGTAATTTGAATTGTTTTGCGTCTTGTGTTTGATTTTCTAATTAATATTATATGCCCTTTTAATATCATCAAACGTAAAAGTGCTTATGATTCTTGTAAATGATTTTAAATCCGTAGCATTAGAGTAATTACTACTATGTTTGATTTGGTGAAAACGGATAACGTACGACAGAAAATGGTGTATTTTTTAAACACTCGCATATTTTTCTCTTATTCATTTACTAATCGAGTCAGCCATTTAGCTTGCTGCCTCTCCGAAACTCCAGTTTTGCCTATATAGGCATGAATATTTCATCTTATGAAACAGAATAGTTGTAATATGAAGCTTTGCCCCGCTCGTTCGCCTCCTTGTACATATCATTCCTATAATTTCTGACCAACTAGTATCGCCATGTTGCTGAATTATACGATTATCGTATTACAATAATTCTTATTATCTTATCATGAAGAAAATCTTATAACAGATCTTAGATTTTGCCATAGTATTTCTCGACTTCTCGAGATTATATTATATCAAATAACCGTCCACAACCTCTCATCTTTGTCACAAATCAGTTGACTTAAGCACTTGGGTAGGGAATGAGAGTTGTAGTTTCGGTTGTATGCAGGAGCTTGAAGGGGCAAAAATGGTGGGTTATCATCTCGTAACAATATCGTACAGTCCATATGGTTATGATGAACTTATAGACCTGATTTTGAGGAACAAATGCAATTCAAAGTCACATTTTCACACATGGCTTTTTCTTTAGAATGCCATTTTGATATGGTCTCGAAAATGGCTTCGTTAATTGCATTTAACATGGACGAAAATGTGTGTTTCTGTTCCTGCCAAATATTTCTTCTGTTCAGATGCATCATTTAATCTCTAATATGTAAATATCACTATTTGACTTGTCTCAAACTCATTAAAGTTAAGTTATGATTTTTTTCTCATTAATCATTTTGAGTTGCTTGGTAATCTTCCATTTAATCTCAGCAGTTTAAACTATGTTGTATACAATCAACCATTTTACTGGTTCATTTAGATTCAATTTCAATTTCAATAGTTTATTTCTTGATAGAGGAATTGGGTCCCTAGTGCTGTCACTAGGTACCCCTGTACAACGATAGCAGAAGCATCTGCCAAGTGTCGCAAGCACATATAGCAAAGGGGCTTACTAAAGCCTAAGAAAGTTAGGATATTCGTTCAGCACAACATCAATATTATTTACGTAATGTCTGGCCAGTATGGAGTGGGTCATCGTGTCTCCGTCAGGGGGTCGTGGAGTGGTGGTCCAGCAGGCGTCAAGGAAGCGTTGTGTGTGGGAAAATCTTAGAAGGCAGTGGACAAGGGCGCGGATGTCGGGTCTTTTGCATGATGGACAAGCGTGTTGCTGGGGGAGGCGGGGATGCCAGTCTCCCAAGCAAAGTCATACCCGATGATGATACGAGCAGCAATCACATCCCTTTTCCGTGACCCTTTCCCATAGATATGGGAGAGGTCAGGGAGTTGACGGAGGGTGTCGTCCCAGTGGGCAGGGAGTCCAGGTACGGCTGCTTCTCGAGCTTCTCTCTGCTTGGGTCCTATATTGTAGACCTGTTCAAAGAACAATTTAGTTATTTCGATTTATCATTGATCTCATTATTCAAATTTTTATAGCAGTTTGAATATAATGCAAAAAGTTGAAGATAAGTTAACTGAACTTCATGGTACAGTCCTTGAGCAACGGTGGTACAAGATCCTTATCGGAGCTCAAGGATCCTACCGTCGTGCTCAAGGATAGTACCGTCGTGCTTAAGGATAGTACCGTCGTGCTCAAGGATCGTTCCCTCTTGCTCAAGGGACGTACCGACGTGTTCAAGGATCGTATCGTCGTGCTCAAGGATTGTACCATCTTGCCCATGGATCGTACCATCGTGCTCAAGGGGTGTACCGTCGTGCTCAAGGATCTTACCGTCGTGTTCAAAGACCGTACCGCAGTGCTCAAAGATCGTACCGTCGTGCTCAAGAATCGTACCGTCGTGCTCATATTGAATTTTACCGTCATGTTCCAAATGTTAAAGAAATTTCCTCAAACTGGATTACCCAAATGTTCCGTCATACCAACACATACTTTCATTTGTAAAGGTCTGTCTAGACAAGAGGGCGTGTCTGCCGGGCAGCGCGGTTGGCGGGCAAATTCTGTCGGGACTGCCCGTGAATGTTATCCAAAGGGTAGAAGCTCGAGCCACCGTGCAACGCCTGGTGATTTTGTTCATCGGGAGCTCAGGCAATTTGATGGTTTGCCCGTTAACGGGCATGCCCGCCGATCAGGTCCACTCGTCTGGACATGCCATAATGCTTAATCCATTGCCACTTCACCAATATCAAACGGCCGACCATCATAAACATGGCGGGTTTTGTTCGGATGGTCACTGGTCCTGGCCTCTGCTTCATTACATACACATTATAATTCCAAATGTACTTATACTTAATCTATTTTTTCTTTTTAAAGGACTTAATAATTTTGCAACATAGGACGTTATTTGTTATATCTGTAGTCGAATCATATGAGGCAGCCGACGAAAGCCGGAATTTGAGCTGGTCACAGTTCTAGCGTTAAGTATGGAATGTCTGGCTATTCGTAGCCAAATAACTGGGCTTCCTCGTACGGATTTCCTACCCATATTGCACATCTTTGTCGAGCCATGATGGTGGACGGAAGTGTTGACTCGGTCTCTGTCATTTGCCCTACTAGCTACGCAAGTCATTTTTATCTGCTGGTCTTTATTGATTGCAAGCCTCATCAGTTGTTATCTACGAGCTACCCCTCATGTTTCATGTAAGCCGTGAACAGAGGAGGAGAAGATACGAGTGCACTATGGCAGAAAAAAGGAAGGCTTTGCTGAGCACC
>JAYMFT010075096.1:0-14463 GCA_038088735.1 Panulirus argus
TATATATATATATATATATATATATATATATATATATATATATATATATATATATATATATAGCGCCATCTTTGGAGTGAAGATTGAATTAAATGGTGAACGGTAGTTTTACTTCTTGCCGCTAGAAATGTCTAGTCTGGCTCAGTTTCCCTTGAAATTCTTCCCGTTTGAACTCGTCATCGTGATGTCAACAAACAAGCAGGTCGCGGTTGGACGACTTGATTTCGGTGCCGTGGACAAAATGAAGACGTTTGTTAGATTTATATTAATTACTTCAGTGGGCATGGCTCTACTGGGGATCTTCCTGCACGAGGTTTCACCCCAGTATATGACAGCAGTACTGAGCAATCCCCGTGTGATGGATGTAACCGTGGCCGTCCATAACCTAATCCGCCGCCTTTATCCTGCACCCTCTCCTGTGGAACCGAAGGCCATTAAGAAGAAAAGAGAGAGACTCTTTAGACCTGAAGAACTGAGGAAATACGATGGCCAAGCAGGAAATAAAGGACCTTATTTGGCTATTCTTGGAAGTGTTTACAACGTCAAGAAGGGCAAAAAGCATTACGGACCAGGCGGTGGCTATAAATTTTTTTCTGGTATGGAGATAAAGTTTTGTTGTAGATTATTTGATTGATTAGTATTAAAAGTAGCTTTGAATATTGTGACAATGTTCTGCAGTAGTATTATAAAGTTGAGAGAGTAGAAGAAAGCTTTGCAGTAAGATTTGAGCTGTATATTTTCTTTGATGCTGAATAAGGCAGAAGTGGTGAGGGTCGAAATTGTCATGGAAAACATTAAATTGATTAATGTCAAGTATGCTTAACATGTTCAAAATCAACAGAACTTTTGATGGCAACCTACCTCCCAAAGAAGGCAATATTTATGGTTTAAAAATTCTAACATTAATGTGGCCTACTGCTGGGGACCATGGGGAATGGTTACTTTTGGGAGGATGGGTGGTGTTGTGAACAGCTGCGTGGTCTGTCATCTGTTGACTTTTGTTGTTTTACATATATCTACATTGATTAACTTCCACGTTTTCTTATATACCCATATACTCCCACCACTGTTGCCTTATTGATAGCGTAAACTAAAATGTAATGCTCCAGAGCTTTCTCCACAACTTTTTTTTTCATTCTGTAAACACTATACTATTAATGGTAAGGAAAATCACATGACATATGGAGTGGTACTCCATACAAGGACGAATCAATCCCTTGTATAAACAGAGCAACTGCTCAGAAGAGACAGACTCAGCTATAACCATAATGTGGGGTTTCCAAGAAAGAGTGGATATTACATTAATACCAGGTATGTTCATTGAGTCAGGAGGTGGAATTACAGAACCGTCAAAGAGAGATGAATTGCAAGGAGTTTTTGGTAGAGAGATGGGTAGAGATTGGATCTTGGAGACATTCAACTTAACTAGATTTTGTCTACCCCACTGAGATATCTTATTCAAGTCTGAGTTTATTGAGGAAGCTGTGTCAAGACGAGATGCAGATGGAGTAAGAGAAGAGGGAGCAGAATTGAAGGATGTAGATGAATGCAGTGTTGAGTTGTCAGTGTATGAGTGCATTGGATTGTTTGTGGAGGAGAGGAAATTATTGAAAAAAAGGAGAAAAAGTGTAGGAGACAGGACAGAACTTTGAGGGACACCAATGACGATGGAGAAAAGGGGGAAGGCTGATCCATCAACAACCACAGAGACAGATCAGCTAGAGAGGAAGCTAGATATGAACGAGCAAAGTGAGGGAGGGAAGCCAAAAGAGGGGAGCTTAGAGATGACACCCTGATACCACACCTTGTCAAAAGCCTTAGATATGCCAAGGGCAACTTCATTTGACTTCCCAAAATCTTTCAGAGATGATGACCAGACATTAATAAGATAGGAAAGAATATCACCAGTAGATCTTGCCTCATGGAAGCCATCCTGGTGATCAGAGAGAAGACTGTGATTTTTGAGGTGTTTTTGGATATGGGAGATGAGGAGGGATTCAAAGACTTTGGAAATGGTAGATGTCAAAACAACAGGACCATAGTTAGAGGGGTAAAACAGTATATGAAAAAAAGAATACCAACCCATAAAACCCAATTTAACCTAACCTAGCCTGATGAAACATCATTTTAAATGGTTGCTGCAGATGGAATAGAGTTCTAATGATTATTTATTATATATTGATATGAAAAACTGCCAGTTTGAATAAGCAAGGGCAGATCTTTAAAGATCTTGTGGTGGAAAATTGAGAGAGAGAATAGCAGTGCATAGAAAATGAGATGGTAGAAGCAACGAATTCCAAGTGAATTAAACAATGCATTATCCAAGCAAGCACCCAGATTAAGAAAAGTTGTTAATATTAGAATTTTGATTTTTAAGGTATCATTATGAAGAGCGCTTCTGTAGATGTTTTATGGTTTTTAATGTTTTATCCTGTTCATTGATTTTTCTGTGATATTAAAGCAAATCAAACTTTTCTCAACAACATTTCTAACTAAACCTATATTGTTCTACAATAGATTATGTTACTTCATTTATCTTTCCCTTTGGGGCAGATTGATATTTGAATGGTTATCTGATGTAAGTTAAGATATACTCTGTTTATGAAACAATCCATGAAAAGTGGAGTAGATATTGTGCTTTAAATCTAAACTAAAGAATTTATTTTCTGTTTCATATATCATAATTTTGGCATTACAGGTCGTGATGCAAGTAGAGCATTTGTCACTGGAGATTTTACTGAGGCAGGACTTATTGATGACATTACTGGTTTAACAAGTGCTGACTACATTGGTCTCGATGAGTGGGTGAAGTTCTACAAAAGTGATTATAGATTTGTTGGTGAGTCTTCTGTCATATAAGTTTTGATCATACAGATAATCAATAAACAGAATCCTGTAGTCATAAATAGTTTTGATTTTCCAAAAGTCTCAGATTTGCTTCTCGGTTTCCATTTCTCTAGATTTTTCTTTAGATAACTTCCCTCTGATCTCCAGTATAGCTTTCACAAGGAGAGATCCACTAAGGACATCCCTTTCTGTATTGCTATTGTCTTCTCTTCTTCTCTTAGAGACTTTTTGGAATTTTAGAATTACCTATTTGCACTGTGCAGGGAGGAGTTTTTTGTGTGCCCCTTGCCAATTGGTAAACCACATGAGACTCAGCAAACCAGTGCATCACATGATTTTTATGTGGCCTTAGGCACTCATGGGTTGCCTGTTGTGATATCTGTTTCTTTCCCCAATTCTTTACCTTCTCGTGTCTCTCCAAACAGTTATTACCCGTCCCTTTTTAAAGTCATAAGATATGCTTTTTACATCCTTGAAAACCCCCAAGTTATTTTTTTTCCTCCTCTTTCTTTTCTTTTCTCCCATTTTCTGCTTTAGAAAACTGGTTGTTTGTGTGCCTCTTGTTATTTGGTGAACCATGTAAGACTTGGCAAACTAGTGCATCACGTGATTTCTTTTTGGCTATTGTATAAAATCTGTGTCATGGTGATTTTTATATTGTGCATATTGTTTTTGTTTGCTGAGGTGAAGAGAGGGAGATATTCCAAAGCATTTGTAGAATTAGGGTTGATAGGAGTTGGGCAAGCCAGCATCTACACCTGGTGAAGATGGTGAAGGTGGCTTTAAATTTATGTTGATTTTATATGTGGAACTATGATGGTATACTTTTATGTATTTTCACTGCTTCTTACACATTGTCTGTTGAATTCAATTAGCCTAAAATCAGCAGTTTTTCTATAGGAAAATTAATTGGACGATACTATGATGAGAAGGGTAAGGCTACATCCTACTACTACGATGCACAGCGATGGATTACTGAAGCATACAGACATAAAGAGGATGAAAATCAGGAGAAAAAGATGTTTCCCCCTTGTAATTCAGAATGGAGTCCAGAATCTGGAGCACGAGTTTGGTGCACAACAAGAAGGTATATTGAAATGCGGTGAATACATCTGTTCTCATTTTGTAGCAGCATGACTGATGTAAAATCTTTGAACCATCATGTACATTTTACATCTGCACACTTGTTATATGATAACATCAAACTTACACACTTCTAGTTGAGCTTTATGAAGGTACAGAATGTTCCTCACATGTTTGCATTTCTACTTATTTTTTAATATAATTTAAAAACAGTGTCCTTTTTTTAATATCTCTTTCTATGATAGTTTATATGCCTTCAGTTTCCACAGTCTCACAACTCGAAATTCACTTTTTTAAGAAATATATTTAATATCCATTTAGTGTTTCATAGTTTTATTTCACTGTTCTTGGGTGTGGAAAACACACTATATCTTTTTTTTTTTTTAGGGGGGGTTGATGTGAAGATAACAGTATAAGACAGAGAAAGTGTTGCCATTTAACAGTAGCTCATTATCACATTAGTTGTTGTATCTCTCTATTCCACTCACTCTTGACCCAAACACAGGAACCTGTCACAAGAGTTCATGTAATATTTTTTTATCCATTTTAAAAGAAACATTTTTAAGTCCTATTTACAGTCTGAAAATTTAGATTTGGCTGGAGTTCATGAAAATAAAAAAAAAGTTACTAGATCTAAGTATTCCTTGTACTTTAACCCTTAAACAGCAGCCAATATCAAATGGTATTCTAACTCTCTCCTCCTCTGTTTAAATATACAGCTGAGTTATCATTTGTGACCAATGAAGATGTCTTCCATTGCTAAGAAGGCATCGGATAAAATCTTGCTCTCCTTTTTACCCCCAACAGCCAACGTAAGTGCATAACCATCCACCTGAAGGTCTTTGTGTTCAAGGTGATCCACTAGAAAATAGATATGAAGAAATAAGAGACTTAGCTATTTTTGCAGAAGTACTATTGAAGGAGGAGGAGGAGGAGGTATTGTCCATGAACTTGTACTTTTGGAAAAAGATATGGAACAGTACATTTACTTTTCTCTTTATATAATTTTGGGGTAATGGAGGATATTGGTAACAGATGATAGGAAATTAGCTAGAATATTAAAAAAGAATCAATAACCTTCATGTATATGCCACCCATTCACTGTAACCACACTTGCATGTAGTGTGAAAAATTCATTATTTTTGCAGTAAAAAAAAAATAGTAACACACACACACCTCCCATATACGGCTAAGTTTGATTTTGGGTAGAAGCATATAATGCTCCCAGGGTGAGAGCACCATACATCTGGTCACTGAGCCTAATGTTTTTAATGGTGTGAGCACCAGCAACCTGCCTCAGTGTCTCTCAGGCTATTGTGAGGGAAGGATGTTTTTTCTTTACTCTTTCTGGTTGTGACTTCATTTTGGGAATTTTGTTTCTGGGTACTGTATTTCTTCTCTCTATGCTTCAACTTTCTAAGGATGAGAAGGCCCAAATTCTCACCTAGAAGCAGGAAATGTGGATACATGTGAAGTGTTTAGGCACACTGGGTGCTCAGAACACACAATCAGGCAGCTGCTTCCTGCAACTCCTGATCAGTGCCTTGCTTCATTCAGAAGTCAAGACCCTATGGACCCAAAACATGGACCTAGCATACTTGTAGTACATTGTGCAGTTCCATGCCCAGATGTCTGCAGATGGTAATCAAGACCAGGGGAAAAATAACAAAGTACTAAAATATAAAGTGTGACAACTTCTTTGAAAATGTATGGAGAGGCAGACAAGGTCTTTCGTGGACACTGTTTATTCATGTTATTTGCCATCAGTGCTTTCCCTGTGTATGAGATAAGAGGGTATATGAAGTAAGAGTTGAATTTTCAAAATAAATAAAGAAACAAGCCCCTCAGTACCTTTCTCGCACTTGCCAGCCAGTCTCCCTCCCACTGAAATTTAGTGCTATAGATGTAATATTTTTGAGTATATTCCATGCCTATCTCTTTTATTAGGAGCTGTCAGATGCAGCATTCACAAGCCCTATGGGGGCTCACTGAGCACAGAATTAAGTCAACACTATAGATTAATGAACTATAGCTTTGTTTGTGTTTCCTGTTATTGGTTGCTTATCTGTCGTTTCATAAAGCTTATGCTTTTCACACTTCATGATGGAATTAGTGGATCATCCCAAACAGTGAAGGGTTAATATTGCAGGTATTTATGGAAGCTCTTTGAGTTGCAAAATTAGAGTTTTCATGTGAATGTATTTGTCATTATGCTACTGTAATTTTCATACTTTTTCAGTGGAGGAGTGGAAAGAGACTGGGAGGGAGTACCACGCAAATTATTTAGCCCAGGCCAGAGTAAACCACGTTGTGCATGTGTTAAAAGCCTTGGACCACCTTCCCATGATCCAAAGAGAGTGCCTCATGACAACAGAGGTGATTTAGACCACCCAAACATCGAGGAGTATCCTGGATGCCCACCAGACCAACTCACTTGTTTAGTAAAAGAAGAATGAGTGCTAAAAACATATCTTCTTTGTCAAGATATATACTGAACATGTTAGTTATGATTATTTCTTTGATACTTATGTACATAATGATATATTTAGATCTGTTCATTTACTGCTAAGATGGTCATTGTTTACTAATCTTATTTTTATAATTGCTTATTCCCTTTACTGTAGTTTGCTTTTCATCTTCACTCTACACATACCAACCCCTGTTTACGTACACCATCCCTAAATTGTCAGTTCTCTCTTCCCACAACGATTCTTTTTATGCTTTGCCCCTCACTTCTGTTCCATATCTTAAGCATGTATTTGTGCAGAATTGTGTAACTCACTCTTATTTGTGCTTTCTGTATTGTAGATCTCATTTCTTTAGCTGCATATGATGTAAGTGTACATGAAAAGGATTTATTGCAAGTTGTGGATGAAGACTGTATGCTTGTTTATTATTTTGTTACCAATGCCCTGTGATACAGTTTTAGGAAGGGTATGAAAGTGATAGTATAAATACGCTTTTTTATACAGAATTTCCTTTTGTACTTTAGTGATGTAATGTCAGGACCAAATGTATAACGATGTCATTTTTACACATCCAGTCTCTAGCTGTCATGTATAAGGTAATGAAACAAAAGGCTGTCATGCACAGCAAAGCCTTGCAGACTACTCTGTTGTTAATCTTAACTGCTTCAAATGCCATGGTTCAGCCCTTTGACAACACATTGCTTCCCATATACCACATCAGTCCAGTGTATTCTATCCAGTGTATACCTCTTACCCTCCTCTATGCAGTTTTTGAATTAACAAAATTCAAGAAGTGTGGAAATTTTCTTATTTCAACATAATCACAAAATTGTTTCTTTTTAGGATGGATATGGGTTGTTTGGAGGAGGGTAGATGTGCTGGAAATGAATTATTTGAGTGCTATATGTGGTGTGAGGTGGTTTAATCAAGTAAATAATGAAAGGGTAAGAGAGAAATGTGATAATAAAAAGAGTGTGGTTGAGAGAGCAGAAGAGGGTGTGTTGAAATGGTTTGGACATATGGAGAGAATGAGTGAGGAAAGGTAGACAAAGAGGATATGTGTCAGAAGTGTAGGGGACAAGGAGAACAGGGAGACCAAATTGGAGATGGAAGGATGAAGTAAAAAAGATTTTGAGCCATTGGGGTCTGAACATGCAGGAGGTGAAAGGTATGCACAGAATAGAGTAAATTGGAATGATATGGTATACTGGAGTTGACGTGCTGTTGGTGGATTGAACCAAGGCAAGTGAAGTGTCCAAGGTAAACCATGGAAAGGTTCTATGTGTTCAATGAAATTATTAGTGTTATGTGTTCCATGAAAGTCCATATTCAAATGCACTCTATTTATGTTCATGTTCCTCCACATAATGACAGAGAGTTCAGTAAAATTTTTGACCACTGGGTAATGTGAGCATGATTGGATTTGACTGGTTAAGACCCCCTTGCTCATGGATTTGAGAAGGGTATTCAGTTACTATTAATCAAACAGTCATTTCCCTGTCATGTGTGGCATAGTCGAGTTGTCATAGCCATTGTGTCAGTAAGTTTGGTAAAATTTTTGACTACTGGGTATTGTTAGCCTGATGAGATTTTATTGGTCTAGACCCCATCGCTCATGGACTTGAGTTGAAGGGTATTTGATTATTAGTAACTGAATAGTCATTTCTGTATCATGGGTAGCATAGCTGAGTGGTTATTGTTCCCAGTTACCATGCAAATGGTATGAGGTTCAAATTTTTTTTGTTGGAGGGCATTATCTGTTCTGTGAAAATGTGCATTCACATGCACCATGTTTGTGCTTGTATAGCTCTACATTGTGACAATAATTTCAGTAAAATTGTTGATTACTGGGTAGTGTGAACCTGACTGGATTTGACCAGTCTAAACCTGTTGCTCATGGATCACATGGACAAAGGGTACTTAATTAATAGAATCGAATAGTCATCTTCATATTATGGGCAACATTGCTGAGGTTGGAATCTTTGCAGTTGGAGGGCATTATATGATATATACATAATAGCTTCCTTCCTCAGGACTCCCTTTTATCCTTATGAGGCTCCTGCAACTCTCAGAAAACTGGCCACATCCACCAGTCAGGCCCACATGTCAAAAAGTTTTGTGATGTGTGTGTCTATGTGCAGAGAATGCAGGGTAATTGAGTAGTAAGTGTCTCCTTTCTGGTAGTTGCATTGTGAGCATGAAAGGTCTTGGGATATGTTGAAATGGGATTTTTAGTGTTTTAGTAATGGATGGTGATGGGTGATAGTCAGAGTGTAAGTTGGAGAGTGTGACTCATATTTGTCTTGGGAGTATGGTTTCTGATGTGTTTATGTCTGGTGGGTCATATTTATGACTTTGGTGAAAGGTTGGTTATTTAGTGTTTATTGGGTTATTTCACCATGTATTTGTTTTGTCACAGTTTCATTTGTTAAGGATGGAAGGATCAGTGAGTAAAGGTTACTCCTGGCTACACAACAAAATCCTAAATATCTGGAAACTTGCCAACATAGTACCACTCCCCCAATTCCTATCACCTTATATCACTTCTATCTTCAGTATCCAAACTCTCTGAAGAAATGATCCATAACAGAATCAAACACAACATTCCACTCTAACCAACACAGTATAGCTTCAAACTCAAACAGTACAACCATGCTACACACACAGCTTAAACAACACATCCTAGATAGATTTAGCTGACCACAACCCCCTTTCCCGTACAGAATTAGTGGCCATTAATGGAAACAGACATCAACAAAGCATTTGACGCTGTTCACTGACACATCCTCACGCAAAAAAGTACTTGACACCACCCTCCACAACCATGAATAAAGCGGTTGGCTAATTTCATAACTGGCCACTATAACAAATTCATTTACAGTGGGTTTACCTCTAAAAACCCTAAAACTAGGATGAGTTTCTCAAGAAGCAATTCTTTCTCCAACTTTCTTTATCCTCTTCCTACATGATATCCTATTACCTCAGGCAAACCTCTACAACAAGGTCCTTTCATATGCAGATGACCCCACAATCACATCACAACACAGTAGCAATATCAAACATGCAGCAATACATTATACAGATGGAACATTGGTTCACCCAGAACAGAATGTCTGCATCTCCACCGAAGTCTTCAATCACTCAATGAACCCCAGACAGACATGAATCCAGATCACACCCTCCAGTCACCTAGAATGGACAGTCCCATTGAGCAAAGCACCAACCATTCTAAACATCACTTACAATACACACAAGATTCTATTCCCACACCAATAACATCTACACAAAAGCAACACACAAAACTGAATGCCATCAGGACATTAATTGGCACCAGATTTGGACAAGAAAAAGAATCCTTCAACATCTTAAACAAACAATTTCTCATCCCCTCCAAATTAAAATATACCTCACCTGTAAGGTCTTCAACCCCTTCTAAACAAATAATATCGAAGTTACAAACTACACAAAATAGTACACTCGGAACAATCATTGGCTGTCTCACAACAATATACATTCAACATCATCACAATGAAACAAAGATCTTCCAAATACAATCCCATCTCAACATGTTTGGCACCTAATTCTATGCAACAGCACCAGATTCTTCCCACCAAAACAACTCCATTACCAACCACCAACCCCTAAGTAGAAATAAATAGCTTAACCCTGCCTCATACTTCAGTAACCTCTGCTCACATATCCACCTTCACTGCCACCCCCACCCTATATAACATTGACAAAACAGCAAGCACTATACAACTGACCTCCCAGCTCGGTTTTAAACTCCAACCTAGCAGACACACACCCATCAGTTACCCCACTCCTCAGACAAACATCAGTCACACTCTCCCACTTATGATCTGAATATCACCCATCACTACAATGCCATTTCAACATGAGGAAGACACCAAACACTTTATATACATTTCCTCTGCACATAAATGTGCACACGACATCACAGCACTTTATGACCTATGGACATGGCAGCCTCTTGAGTGCTGACAAAACCTCATAAGGATAGAAGGAACTCCTGGGGTAGAAAGTAGGTATCTCTTCCCTTAATTGAATGCATTGGCTCCTGTCTCTGTCATCTCTCATACTTCTGACCACCAGCGACGTAAATCTTAATGCCTGATGAACATCAGGTAAGCTTGACAGGTACTCCAAGTCCGATTGCTTCATCATCACTTGAGCTCAGCATCCATTCTTGAGCTTCACCTTCACAACTACCACCATCTTGGCATTTAGCTACACTGTCACTGACCAAGGTTTGAAGGTTCCAGGTGTAGCTTTCTCAATCTGTGGACACATGATGTACAAAGATAATAAATACAATTCTCTACTGATTAACAGGGTGTAACATTATAAATGATGTGCATATATAATACAACTTTACTTACACATTCACAGATAGATGATGTAGACTTCAGCCTATTTATATTGCAAAAGTCATAATCAACGAGTTTAGTCATACCAGACACTTGTAAACAAGGATATAAAGAAATAATTTAATAATGTAAGTGTAGTAGATGCATGCTACAGACTGCCTAAGGACATGGTTAATGCAGACAGCATGTACAAATTTAAGGGGTTGTATGATGGTAGAAAGTGTTCAAGAGATGGGGTCCCACGAGTGTAAACTCCGTCCCCATATAATACAAATTGGTAATTACAGAGAGAGTGGTACAGAGAAGAAAATATGCTGCTCATGTTTGGTCACCACACCTAAAGAAACACATACAGTTAGCAGAGAAGGTCCAGAGGAGGGCAACATAAATTGTAACAAAATTAATAAAGCTAAGTTACAGGGAAATGCTTAAGGCTTTAACTTTGCCCTCCTTGGAGGAGAGGAGTGAGGAATGACTGGATCAAATCAAACCTCACAACCTGTAGATTTTTAAAACAGACTGATGACATGGACAGTGAACAGTTCTTCATGAGATGTTGGGATAAAGGAACCAGAAGAATGAACATGAAATTAAGATAAAACTTGTTAAAAAAAGAAGTAAAGAAGTATTTTGTATAGTGTAAGAGTGGTGGATGAATGGAACAGAATGACTGAGGACTGTTTAATGCAGACAAGTATACATAAATACAAGAATTGTACAATAGTAAACAATGTCCAAGAAGTGGGGCTCCACAAGTGTAAACCTCCGTCCTATTCAGTATAAATAGGTAAGTACAGGATAGTGATACATGACAGCTGCTCAGGAAAAAAAAAAATCTTTTTCTACCTGTTTTCCCTCAGATGTGTTGCCAGCATTTTTTTTTTTCCCAGACCCTTGCTTGGACCTTTGGTCTGTATATCTGTCTAACTCTACTGCTTGAGTGAAAGACTAGATGAGTAAAAAAAAATTTTGAAAACAGTATACTTGTGCAAGAATTTAAAGGAAAGACTAAATCAAGTGTTTTACATGATGACAAAAACCAGGTGACCACCCCTGCAACCCCAAATTTCACAATAATATCACCTTCTCAGTGAGGAAATCAGGACATGCCATGCGGATACTTTCTGCCGTGGCAGGGGAGTCAAACTGGAAGAGGGTGTCTAGGCCTTGGTCAGTACGAGCTGCTGTCACTGCTTCTTTGATTGCATAGAAAACCGATGATGAAAGGAAAAGAGGTGGCTCTCCCACTGCCTGTAGAAATTTGATAAATTACACACTAGAGTCAAGTCATCTTACTGTAGGATATGAATTTTTTCCACCTTTTCAAGTGCTGTGTGGACACCCATTAAAGACTAAAAAAAAGAATTTCTGTACACATATATAAAAAGAAGGATGTGAGTAACTAAACTTTCATACAAAGATGAGTTAGGTTTCAGAGAATTACAATGAACCGATAAATTCATACCTTAGATGAGAAGACAGCCCTTGGGTTTGGTGCTCCCCGCAGAAGTGACACATTAAATTCCCTTGGTATATCTTGGAAACCTGTCAGTAGTATCACAATGGTAATAATCAATGCACAAAGTATGCCTGGAATTGCAAATACAGTAAAAGACATCTTTCAATTAAGTTCATGATAAAGATCATTTCACATCAAAGTTACGTTGTGTTTCAAGAGGAAATTGTTCTGAGATGATCTATCACGGAAAGATTTACTTAAAAGTTTTTTTCCCCTCATTAGTGAGGTAGCATCAAGAGCATGACTGGGTCTTAGAGGGTAAAATCCTCACTTGGCCCCCTTCTCTGTTCCTTCTTTTGGAAAAGGAAAAGACAAGGGGAAGATTTCCAGCCCCCTACTCTGAGGTAGTGCCAGGAAACAGACGAAGAAAGACCCATCCTCCCACATACACACATATATACATGCATGCACATATATGCACAGTACATACATATACATACCAACATATACATATATACATATATATGCATACACATGCATATACACATATTCATATGTACATATTCACACTTGCTCACCCCCATCCAATCTTGATGCCACCCAGCCCTAAAGGAAATAGCATTGCCACCCCCTGCATCGGCAGGGTAGCGCCAGGAGACAGACAGAACAGCCACATTCGCTCACATTCAGTCTCTAGCTGTCATGTTTAATGCACTGAAACCACAGCTCCCTATCCACATCCAAAGCCCACAGACCTGTCCATGGTTTACCCCAGATGCTTCACATGCCCTGGTTCAGTCCTGGCCTGGGCCAGATACCCATTTTATCAACTGACCCTTAGTGGTGGATGAACCTATGCACTCGACCCTGGGTGGCCCATGATTACATTATGGTCAGAAATGTTAACTGCTACAACATGGATAAGTATGAGCCCAGTCCATCAATTTGAAGCTGCAGACACTCAAGTTCATTTGTAAATTTATTTCCTAGTTTAATATCATCTGTGAATTTGATATCTTACAATGCAGCCTATTACCAATATCATTAAAATACGTGAGAAAGATAACTATTCAGATGACTGATCCGTGTGAAGGAATCTTGAAAATTAAGCTGCTGTAATTCACTAACTAATTTTCAACTGTTACTTTCAAAACAAAATGAGAAAACAAATTTTCAGGTATACTCAAAGCTGGATGTTACACTGCATACAAATCAAACTGCAGTACATACCTGGTATCTTATATGCTCCAGGACCCCTTGTGAGAAGGACACCTTCAGGTGTGTAGCGCAGTTCCTCCAGTGTGAATAAGCCCAGACCCTGAATGAAGGCACCTTCCACTTGCCCTATGTCTACAGCTGGGTTTAAGGAGTCACCCAAGTCCATTACAATATCTGTTCGCAGCACCTGTTCATGGGGAAGTACACAGGAAGTCTTTTTTTTAACTTAGGTAACACTTTATTTTTTTCTGCCTGATACTCTATATACACAGTGAAATTTCAGAACCTGACAATGCCTGGCTCTTTTACCAAATTGTATTTGCTTTATCATAAAGTGAATGCAGACTTTTCTACAGCATTAGAAACAGCTATAGAGATAAGAAAGGAATAACTGCATTCTTCTAATTAGGCAAATGTAATACTCTCCTATGCATCTAATTATAGATATACATGAACTTTCATGTGTGTTTATAGTCCCTATTGTGTTCACTTACTTGAATTGTAAAGGGAGGAACTTTTACACCTCTGGGACTCTATCTCCTGAACATTCTCAACAGTCATGAAACCTGTTGAATTTCTGTATGCTTTCTGAATTTTCTATGTCTTCATTCCTTTTGTTGCATTTATCCATTACTGTTTCACTATAGGTACCTCTTTGCATTTAGTATTACAAGTCACTTACATGATTTCATGTTATGTCCTTGGTTTGTTCTCTCCTTACATCTTTTGATGAACTGTTCACTGTCTACAGCATTAGTGTTTTTAAAAACTTTTAGGTTGTGAGCAGAGAACCCGTCACTCTTCTCTCTTCCAAGGTGGGCTAGTTTAAGACCTCAACCTTTCCCAGTAATGCATTACTCTTTATTCTAGCACTTTCCCTTTTCTATAGGTATTACTTTGGCTTTTGCTCCCGAGAGCTGGCAGCTTGTGTGCCCCCACCACTAGCTAGACCACGGAATACTCGGCAAGCTGCTGCGTCACATGATTATTGTGTGGCCAT